>JAODLL010020682.1:0-28793 GCA_026546735.1 Forbesichthys agassizii | reverse complement strand
AACACTGCTATACTGTATACAGCTAGCGCAGAAAGAAAGAAAGAAAGAAAGAAAGAAAGAAAGAAAGAAAGAAAGAAGAAACAGAAACATAGGAACAAAGAATAGGGTCCAAGAACAATGCAACATGACAGAAATGTGCTGGAGAGCTCCAGAAGGACCTGTCAGACGGCGCCCTCCCTTCACCCCCGGCCCTGGCCTACCCTCTGCATGCCACGGAGGTGGTGACTGGGGTGGAGGGCTGGCAGGTAGAGCGGGGGAGGGGTCTCAGTGCTGGCCAGAGACAGGTTGTCCTGGCTGGGCAGCTCCAGGTCCCGGACCACCTGGGCCTTCAGCCCCCCGTACAGCTGGCTGCAATGCTGCAGCCTCTTCCTCCTCCATCGCTGGCCGCTGTCGCCCTCCTTGCTCACCCCGAACCAGTCTGCCGTGCCCCTGGGGAGAGGTTGTCAATCAGCCCGACAGCTGGAACTGTGATAGACTGGGTATAGCTTGTGGACGTCAAGTTTATTGATAATGCTCAGCCTCGTCATTAACTGAACACGTTTTAAATAGGAAGTCATGGCAACCTGAGGAACATGGTTTGGCTAGAACAGAGATGGTGTGAAGACCAGTCAGAAGAAATACTATATCAGTTGATTAAAGTTGCCTTTCTAATCCTCAAAACCAATTGAGGAACACAAATATCTGATTCTGCTATTAAGCGTGCTTGACCTGTTTGTTTGTATATTTTATACAGTGTATATCTTTGTGTCTGTTTGGGTCTGTTTTCTGCATGTGTGTGTCTGTGTGTGTGTGTGTAGCGGCCAGATTTGTTTTGTTTACTGCAAAAAGTAGTAGTGTATATACAGCAGCACACACACACAAACACACACACACACACGCACACTTCCAAGAAAGAGTGAATGTGTTCCAGGATGTCTGACAATACTCATCATTAAGAAAGACACCAGCTGGGGAAGCCTTTCAAGGTTGCACAGGGGGCAGAGAGGGAGGCAATGCAACACTGATACTGTCCTCCAACAGGGGAATGTTCTAGACACAGACCACAGGTTTGGGAGGTCTCATGAAGTGAACTGTATTCAGATGGGCGCTCTAGTAGCGACAGATGTGAACCTATAAAAGTCTGAAACAGGATGTGTGAGAAATAGAAAGAGATGTGCAGTTTGATACAGGAAGACCTTTCCCATTCAGATACATGTAATTATATTGACAATGTTAAAATGTTTTCAGTGTTGTATTGTATTGTAATCATATTTATTGGGAGCCAAGCTATTTAGACCGGAGTGGCCCCATGAGGCTAGGGACTAGAAGTCTCTTTACAGTCGTACACACATACAGTGGCCTGCACACGTCGCGCGCACGCCAAATAATGTGAAAAACATTTGCAAACAATTGCAGGGAGGATCTCACTATTGTTCTTGTCAGTGCAGTCTAGTCAAGTCACCATGCGTGCGGGCAGAGACAGGCATGCATGTCGTGTGTGCTACAGCACCCACGCACACTCTTAAGTAAAACATTTACAAGTGAAGCCTGCACACGCTGTTCTTCTGTGTCATCCATCAAAAGCATCAATAAACCCACGTCAATTAGCTTCTATAACCTCCAGGTAAGGCCAGAGCACTGCCAAAAACATCATGCATTTAATCGCTGTCAGAAAAGCCACAGGGCCTATTCTTTGCTCGACTTCGTCAACAAATGCCACCACTGAAGTCGTCGACTGAGTAAATCAGCTCTCAAATGCTGGTAATCTTCCACCCTGCCTATCTTGGATGCATACGACTAGTGTTATCACACACAGTGACCACTTCAAAGTGCCAACACACTAACAACACAAAGTACATCTGTCTTATCCTGTCTTAGGTATTGCTTTGGAAGCCCTTTAGCTGATAATGTGTTTTTCAACCGCAGCAAGGCATATGGGACTAGGATTTACCAGTTATAGGACATTGTGTTCAACATGGAAAACACCAACTACCTAACAAATATGTCGGGATGTTGTCAAAACATTACTCATGATTAGGCATACAGTGTTAGTCCGAGACCGGAGATCATTCAGTGCCGCTACTTTTACAAATTGCTTTAAACAAATTAAGTACAAGAAAGAAATAATGAATAAATATGTAGTAAATAAATATTGTTCATAAATGTTTAGGCAACTTTGACTACTGCTGCACATTTAGCCAGCATTGTTCCATCCACTGTCCCAAATTATATTAATCAAATACATGTATAAGTCTCACCTGTCCAGAGAGGTCCAGGAATGGCTCAGGTCAAGGGTCATACCTGGAAGACACTAGGATATATAATCCAGCACCCACCATGCTGCTCCTCAACTCCCTGATCTTTGAACTTTGATCTTTCAGATGGGATAAGAAAACAGTGTTTCCATAGGGAATTTCTTTAGCAGTGCACCTCTACGTTACGATGTTTCAACAGAGACGTGATCCCGCAGTATGGATGATACCGTATGGACAGGAGTGTTTGTTGGGGCCAGCTATTCTTATCTACTGTATGTCAGCTGTAAGCTCTCTCACAATGGCCCTTCATTCGGCAGAAGACTGACTCCCGGATAACGGCTGAACAAACATCCATCGGGAATCTCCATGGACTTGCTCTCTTCTGTTTGGTGTCCGACCCTGTGTCATATCAGCAGTGTGTGTGTGTGTGTGTGTGTTCAGTTCAATATGGTTCTCTCAGAGCAAAAGCCTTCACTCCACAGACAGAGCAAGCGCAACATCCTGTTGAAACGTCTCCCTCTCTCCGCCACTTTTCATGACCAATGTCTTCATTCACCCTCTTCCTTCATCGGCTTCTCACTCTGTTGCTTTTAGCGTCCTCTAGTGCTCTCTCCGGCAGTGCGTGTGCGCGCGCGTTAGCAAACAGCCGGCCTCCTACATGCGAGCACTTCACAGGAAGTGAGCAGTGTGAGTGTGTAAGAAGAAAGACGGTAGATGGTACAGGAGGAGAGACTGAAGCGAGGCAGAGAGGGAGTGGCCGAGAAGAGCGGAGGGGAGGGGGTAACAGGACTTGCCTGAACATAACACTTTGAGAATTTCACATGCACAAGCGCAAACACAGCGCGTGTATGCAGCGTGTACACACTGTGCTACAGACAGGAAGGAGTGAATTATACACACATTATACACACATTATACACACACTAAACACAGTTGTAGCACTCCATACATACAGTACAGGCAAAGCAACGGTATTATTTTCATGAAATACTGTGTGCTGTGTAGGAAAACTCTACTGTCCATTAAGCTAACCGGTGTAATAACCTAATGTCTGTAGCTAGCTGAAAATATGATTGAAGAGCATTCTAACAGAACAAGGGGGCATTCACTTGAACCTGAAAATGTCCATATGATGGCAGAGTAAATGTTATGTGCATGACTCCACTGTGGCTTGTTAGCTTTAATGGCTCCTTGACATGAAAGCGACCTGACTCATTTAGAACCGTGGGAGTTCTCCTGTAATACGTGACATGAAAAAACATACCAGTGTCCTTCTAGAGCACAGCCCATCTCTCTCTCTCTCACACACACACACACACGTACACACGCACACACGTACACACCATTCACAGCCACACAAAACCACAAATGTACACATAATGTTGACAACACATGAATCATAAAATAAACACACACAAAAACCTCCAGAGTACAAATACTGTACATTGTACATATTTTCACATTCTTGTATACAGAATACCGTATATGGCCCAAATTTCCTAGCTTTGAATGCGTGCTATCTTTACCATAATTTCACATTTAATACATCACTTTGTTAAAAAACAAGCATAATATTCTAAGCCACTTCATTTGCATGTCAGTGAAATTATTTTAAATGTTTTTATTTTATTTTATTATTGACACTATGAACGCAACATGACTTTTGATAAAGGCCATAATGTATAGTCACAGTGCACCTTTGATGTCACGTGACAATGGTGAAGCAACATATTGTTTACATTCTTCTTCTTCTACAGTCTTTCTTGTAATTATGGATAAATACTGAAAAAGTCCTGTTGTGTTGCAACGTCGCAGACTCTTTTTGGCGCTTAGTGTACAAGGGCCTTAATTGCACACACGCACTGTGTCATTCAGCACCCTTCCTCATGAATGGGACAAGGACATTGAAACCTCTCTTTGCCCCCAGTAAATCTCCTATAGACAACAGCGTACACTCATATGCCTTTCCTGGAATTGTATTTTTCCGAGACATCCGGGGAAAGAGGTAATTTTAAGCCACTGTATTGGTCTGTCGGTGCTTTGAGGATTCAGCCTGTCTGGTGATAACTGTGTACCCATTTCCACTGACTTACAACCTGTGTTGCATTGTGCAACCTTTTTCTGTTCTAGCCTGGGTCATCACCTCTTCCTGCATCCCTTCTTCCCTCTTATCATTCTTTATTCCCTCACTCTAGTCCTCTCTTCATCTTTTCCCATCTTCATATTCACATACAGTACACCCCTGACGTCTCACAGTAAAGCGTGTGAGCGGGTGCAGACGTTTCTCCTGCATGTCATGCCCTTTATGACTGGTCGGTTTGCTGAAGTAACAGCAAAGACCAACCACCCCCCCCACACACACACACACACACACACACACACACACACACACAAACACACACACACCCCGGTACCTCATGATGTGTTTGGGGATGGACGAGCGTCGTCGGGACAGTATTTTGTGGAGGGTGGAGTCGGTGGGAGGGCCACGCTTGCCCTTTGGGGGGACCGTGTTGACCCGTTCAAAGCGCACCCTCTTCTCACTATACGTGCGCGCGGGCGAGTGCGCGTGAGGGCATGTACATTCACACAAAGACCACCCGAGCAGTGAAGGAAGAAGAAAGAAAGGAAAAGTTAGGGAGAACGAAAGGAAAATAACCAACGTTAGATAAGAAGGACTTATAGTTCAGAAGGAAGATTGACAGTTGAAGGAATGACAGTGCAGTTTGTCAAGCAACGTTTCTGTCCGTGTGTGTGTGTGTGTGTGTGTGTGTGTGTGTGTGTGTGTGTGTGTGTCCTACCTCCTGATGGTCTGTGTAAGGGAGGGGAACCTCTGCTGGACCGGGGGCCTGAGGTAGTGGTTGGTTGTCTCCATGGCAACGATGCCCACCTGGTGGTGTTCGCCAGGCACACTGATGCTTCGCAGGAACCCCTGGGGGCACTTTACAGGCTGCGACGCGCACACGCACACACACACACACACACACACACACACACACACACACATGATGTGGTCCACTAGCTTTAAGATTCTGCATAGACTCAGATTCATATTCATGCCAACAGCAATTAGCAATAACAATGACATTTATTGATTACTAAAAATATTTAATTAACTATAAAATGTAAACTATATAGAAACTAGGGTTGGGTACCGATCACATTTTAATTGATATCGGTGCCTGGCCGGTACCTCTAATTCAATACCGGTACCAAACGGCACCTTTTTTCTGTACATTAGTCTGTAATGATATTAATTTATTTTATGAAAAATAATCAATAAAAATGCCCTCGAACGTTGCTTTGCAAACTGCATCGGTTATTAACTGCACCTGCCTCAGTTTTTCCGATGGCATACTATGCCGTAGCATTAAGCAATGTAGGCCTACAGTAGGCTATACCCTACGCGGTGTGTATGAATCCAAAGGACAAATAGTCTACCGTTGTTAGCTATGTTAGCAAGGCACACTTTCAATAGTGACATTAATTGTAGTTGTAGCCTACATGGTTAAATCCAAAACATGGACGTTTCAAATATGGCGGCTATAAACAGTGGTTTGCTCTGTTTGATCCTACCTGTTTTCAACACTTGTGTGTGTGTGAGTGAGTTTCTGCTAATGCTGCAAAGGAGATTGCTGTGTCCGCTTCAACTGTTGTATATCTACTGCTCCAGTCCGACAGAGGGTTGACCATGGTTTTGTCGAGAGATGTTAAGCGGCACCAAATTTAATTAGGCTCCATGAAAACCCCTGATAAACAGCTGTGCAACGACACAATGTGCTAAAATAACCAACTATGTATCCCTTGTAAAACAAGACTACGTCATTGAGCATCCTATAAATAGGTCTAGATTACTTTATCTATTGACACGCCTGCAGCCAGCACTGGATAAGTTGAAACCTTCATGAACAACGAAAGAGTGAGTACAGAAAAAAATTGACACTGGGAACGCTTTGGGCTTGCCATTGCAGTGATTCTGTTGAACTGAACAAGCTGCAGAATGTGCAGGGATGAAGTAGTCTCGCATCTTGCTTGCGTCTGGTTCGCTCTATGCTTGTGCTACGCTTGTGCACTTGACTGATTTGACCACAATCCGTACTCGGTAGTGATGTAATGTGATGTAATGTAGTACTGATGTAATTCAGTCGGTACTTTTAAAAGTACCGAATTCGGTACCCAACCCTAATAGAAACATCATTGAAAAACGATCAACTTAAAAAAGTAAGTAAATGTTTACATAGAAAAACTGTCAGGTTGAGAAACACTGATTGTGTGCATTACTGCAGCAGCTCAGGTGTGTTGATTACCTGGATGTGATAGGGAGTGTTGTCTGGGGTCAGCTGGATGGTAGGGATGTCCAGTCGGAGCCATGGAGGCTTCTTCTGCTGCAGAGGACTGTTCCTGCTGCACTCTGGGCCCGGGCCACACTCATCCATGCTCGCTGCTGCCCCCTACACCTGCCAGCTGGCAAGCACAATGCACAACATCTGTACATGTGATGGCTCTGATTGTTCTATTTGCGTTGGCCAGCAGAATGTGATGTTTGATGAAATTAAAACAGAGCGACTCAAATATCAACAGATGTTGCTCCAGGCGTGGCTTAAGCTCACACAGCTAATCACTGTAATGTGGGTATGCTGTGTGTGCAGCAGTGGAGCACTGCTCGTCTTTCACGATGACTGTCAAGCAATGAGGATTGCAGGCACTAAATCTCACCACAACATGGCGCTGAATTTCTCTAAGAACATAACGTACTTCCTCTCTGCCTTATCACTCCCCCCATGTGCATTCAAATATCTAAAGTAGCATGTATTCAGTGAGTCAGTGTGCCCCTTCTGTCTGTCTATCATTTAGTCTGATACTAAATAACCATGGAATGTTGACCTGTTCGTTTGCACAAACAAAAGAATAAATAAATATATAAAATATGCACGCACATACGGAAGGCAAGAGGAAGAGGGAGAAATTCTTATGGACGAAGCATCTAAGATACAAAAACAGTAGGAAAGAAAGAGAGTGGAGAGCCAAAACAAATATCTCATCCTATTGTTTGACAGTTAATGGCTTCCAGACTATTGGCTGGGACCTCTATAGGCACTACAGTACCAGGGGATTTCCAATAGATATTTTGAAGCTACAACATTTTAGCCAGGCTGTGAATCACTCGCACACATTGGTCAGTACTACTGTAGTTCTCTTCATACATGACAGGCAGTCAAATAGTTGACACACTACCTGACATGTGGGTAGCTCTCAAAGTATTACAATGTTGCTGTATCTTTGTTGTTATTGTATTTAGATTTTTATTATATACAGCTGTGAAAATAATTAAGAGATAGTAAACTGTAAATATAGCGGTAAAACATATGACATAAATAGAAATGTTTTTGTAATTAGTTTTGTTTTTTAGCATGGGACAAGGCTATGAATACAGTATTAGTCTTATAGCGTACTCCTGCCATATTCAAAGACTGCATTGGAACTTTCCATGTGTCCCAGTCTTTAACCAAGGAACAGTAACATTTCTTAAAACACTGCTCCAGGTGAGGCTTGAACTCACAACCGTAGAATTACTCCATAACTGTCTTAAAAGTATGCTACCATGGGCTAACCGATTTCACCACTGGAGCACACTGCCAACATACAATTTCCTTTTTATTGGAGGATACCATCCGCTATCCAAGAACTACTTGAGCATTTAGGAAGCACACGCTATAAAAGGACATCTGCGCGGCGCTTTGGTGAGACCTAACAGGCAGTTACCACCAACCAAGACTCTCCACAAATCTCAGTTGTGAATGATTCAGCCGTTCATTACCGTGGCCGCAATTACACCCCCCACCCTCCTTACCGTAAAGCCATTTACTGAACAATAATCTCTCCAATCAAAAGTGGTTGTGGAGCCGTATGCTCAGACTCCTATCTCGAGCCGATTTCACATGCTATTCACTACCAGCAGCTGGAGAACTGCTTGCTACAGGCAGAGGGACAGTATGCCTCCACACTTGAGGGTCAAACACAACGCACGTACGCGTGACATTAATACCTATGTTCCTCCTGCACATAGTTTGACTCACCCTAAAGCTGGACCCTTAATTCTATCTGTAAACATGGAACCTAAACCTTTCAATAGCCCATATCTTTAGTGTCGTGGAGCAGCCACACAATAAATAGAGTCAATACATAAGACATCTGAGAGCGCTCATTAACACACACGTGCACACACACACACACACACACACACACACACACACACAGTGTAATGGGCTGGCTGTGTCAGACAAGAAACTCTTTGTGCACCCCTGGAATAAACAAACACACACACACACACACACCTGCAAATAGAGGGCCATCCTCTGTCCATATTGAGCTGTTGATAGCACCCAGACACCTGCGCGCACTTAAAATACCCTCATGGTAACACACCCAGACATGCAAACACAGTGTACTGTAGTGTACACACACACGCACACACGCGCACACACACACAACTGCACAAACACAGTGTACACACGCTTTGGACGAGACTCAGCTGACTCTCTCACTTCAGTTTTTGCAATGTCCTCAGCACCCAAAACACCAAGAGGGAAAACCATCCAGATGCAGCATGGGAAAAACACCAATCCTTTTCTTGTTTGTAGCACAGCCATCAATCAGCAAACAGCCTCCATTTGTAGCAGTGCGATCGATCGCTCTCTCTCTGGTTGCTCCTGGTGACACACAGATGACAAAGGCTAATCTGATTGGATGGTAAGAAATTTGCATGTATCCACAAGTTAAGTCATTTCGTCATTTCGTCATTTCGTGTTTCAAATTGCCTGGAGAGCCATATGTAAGCTTGGAGTGACTTCAGACAAACGACCACATCCAAAAAACATGTCAGGTTCAGTCTCTCCTGTCAGTGCTGTTGACCAGAGACACTGGCATGTATCTGGAGATGGTGGCTGCCCACTGCTCCCTTTAGGGATGGGTTAAATGCAGTGAGAAAATGTCGCTACATGTATGTGTATGTGACAATAAAATAACCTTTACCTTTACTTTATGTAGCCATGTAGCAAGCAATTTGCATGAGGTGACATTTCCTGACAAGCTGAGGTGGAATTAAAGTGGAATCTCATTGGCACTAAGGCAGGCCTTGTTCAAACACTTCTCCTGGGTGCTGGTCAGCACCGTGTCTGTATATCTCAAGTTACCGTCCTTTGTGTCTGCATTCCAGCAGGCCTTTATTATAAGAAGTGATCCTTTAACATCTAATAATATTATGTTGTTAATGATTTCATTTGCTTTAGTTTCCCTTTCATTTTCAAATGGATTCTTTCATCCAAAACAACTTGACAGTGTTACAAGTTAAATGTATAGTCAGCTATTGCAAGCTAATACACCAAATATCTCCTCAGGATAAATTGGAAGTCCACCACCCACACCACCATCCAAATCTTGCCCTACCACCAGCCTTTTACCAACTTGGTCACTCAGTGCTAAGTGCTAACTGTGCTGGAGACACCATTTGCTCTGCTCCCCAACCACCTACAGCTGATCAATACAGTGAGCACCTCTGTAGACCTACTAGCCTTTTTACCACAGTGAGTGGCTGCAGTCTAACAGCAAGTACCACAAGCTTATTGGGCACGGCAATATCGTTATCTGCCATGACCTTAGCGCAACCCGCAGATTCATTGCTTGGTGGTTTTGCAGATACTGTGTAAAGACAACACTGTGCACCACCATCCTCATTACTGTCAGTTGAAGAGAACTCAAAACTGGGTATGACTGTATATGAAACCAGAGGAAGTATCCCACTGAAATACAGCAAAAAAGCTTCATGACAAATGGTTTACATGTAAGATTAGATTACTTTAGTGTGTATGAGGGATTGCAATGCATTCATACCAGATGTCGTCATCTAAAGTCACGTCCTTCTTGTTAACACAATCACGCTTCACTGATTTGTGTGTGTATGCACGTTAGTGCGGGTGTGGTTGTGTGTGTGTGTAACATCTGCCTCAGTAACAAGAAAAGAAATCCAGCAGCAAAAGAAATGGTGTCATACTTGGCATAGGCTAAATACAGTAAACAAAAACAAACATTCTATGGAAATAAAAACACAATAACACGAATGTCATCGCCCACAAGACACATCTTAATGTAATAAGTAATGTAATAAACAAGCAATGATACAGAAACATGAACTAGAATTGAACAATGTGAAATTAACCAATTACAAATTTAAAAAGATCCCATTGTATTTGTGACTGCTGTGACCTATAAAGGATGTGGTTACCATGAGTACAATACAATATAGACCCTAAACAGAAATGACACTGTGACAGAAGTCCTTTCTCAAGAGCCTGTTTCTTAACTATATCTAATCATATTTAACACAATATAGGCATTAGGGATAATGTAACATTGCATTATCTCCAGTTATCACCAGCCTCATAGGCAGGCAGGGGTCTGGGAGCTTGAAGACGTATGTCTGTGCACTACATTAGTGTCTGTCCTCCATCTTTTTATAATAGATTATTCAGTACTCTGTCATCTTTATAGTAGATTATTCAGTACTCTGTCATCCAGCCACTGTGCTGCTCTGTCTCAGCTCAATGAATGCAATACATGTACAAGCTCTCTGTTTGGCTGTGACCACATTGGCAGCCACAAGCTCAGAGTAAAAACCCTGAAAATTGATTATTTCATTATAGACTACAATTGGTAAATAGTGTAATACCAATGACTGCTTACCAATTGCTTTTAACACTATGCTGTTGATCTAATCTCATCACAGGCAGAATAGCACATGCCATTTTTCTGACAAGATGTCTAATCATCAATTAAGCCACTTGAGATCAAAAACAACATCACGTGCTACATTCTAGTATATACTATATAGACTTATATAGTGCGCATCTGCACTATATAAGACAAATGTAAACATGGCAATGCTGGGATCTTAACTTCAAGCCCCATAGCCCATGCACACTGAAAATGTGTGTTTAGTGAGATACACTCCATTAGCAGAAGACAACACAGCTCCAGTGACTTATAAAGCGATGCTGAGGTTGTGAGTTCAATCCTCACCTGGAGCAGGATTCCTTTAAAAGCCAATTCCTACTGTAGTCATACTGTGTAATAGTATACTCTCTGCCAGGCCTTTATAGACACATAAATGACCTGTGCAGAAATTACAATAGTTCATTGTAATTGTATACACAATCCAAACAAAGCAAAAATTTGACTGCTGCTTTTATCAGAAGGCACAATTACTGAGCGTTCTAGGCATTGGAGGTTTAGCAAGATCAAGTATGGTGGTGGAAAACCTGCAGCGTTGCTTTTGCGCTATAGCCACCGTCCAGCTGTGCTGGATGCTTGAGGTTCTAGGAAATAGCTGACATTCCCCTGGAGAGCACAGGCAGTTGCGCCCTATTGCACCCCTCTCTGTGCCGCCCGCCGTGCCCAGACAGGAGCAGGCTGCTGGTAATATATCCCCCGCCGCCCTCCACTGCACACACCTGTCCCAAACCGCACTTGGCCTGAGATATTCACACTGTCTGGTGTTATGCCTGCTGGCATAGGTGTTGAGCAAAGCCAAGATCTCCCTCAGAAGTTGACTATTAGAAAATGGCAAAGGAAAGCATTTGATTTTTCAAGGTTTATTTCCACTTTCTTCTGTGGTGCAAATGTATGAATCTTATAGAAAGTTCATAAAGAGGCCATCACCAGAATTTAGTCAATTCTGATTTATTTAGTATCGCTCATAAATGTTGACACATTCCTTTTTGGGTCTAGGCTGGGCTGCCATTCAACAGAGGGAATAAATATTGCTAACACCATGAAATGTGCAGTATTACGTTATGCCCAAACCACATTTAAAACAACATACCAGAGCACGAGTGCACGCCTGCAAACATTAAGCCAATTAAGTCAATTAATTTGGCAAATTCTGGAACATAACTAGCACTGGCTTGGTAAACATCAGAGGGATTTTAGACTAGGCTTTGGTATGCATGCGCAGCAGGGCGTTGCTGGTAAATGGCCGTACATGCTCAACCAATCAGGATGAATGACTTCCACAGACACAAGAATGCGTGTTTCTGTACTTAATTGTAGTAGGAAGTTGTTCTAACCCAACGTTTGGCTTTGTAAAATGAGAATCGAATGCAAAAGTTGACTACGTTTTATAAAGAAAAGCTGCATGCACAGACAAGCCGACAAGCCACAGACACCTTTACAACAACGGCCTCGTCTCGCTCTGCCCCTGGCATCACAGCAGAAGACATTTTCAGTGACGTGAAACTAGAGCAATAAAATACAAAACTTCCTTTGCATAATGGAGAACCAAGCAAATAACGTCCACAAAAGTAACGTGGCTCTGACTAAACGATTTACATAGACTGTTAGAGACATTCAGGGTCTCTGGGGAAGTGGCTTTCAACCACATTAGACACCGAGCTTGGCAGGAGTTCAAGCCTCAACCCAGAAACCTTTTCACCCTTACATCTTACTTACTTATTTAAGCAGACCATACCAGTTGGCATAATAAATGCAGCGAAGTTGCAATATTCAGTATTACCTAATATTTAATTACAAATACAATCATACAGATACAATCATGTAGTTTATCAAACTGTGATTTGTGGTATAGTTCTACAAGAATACTACCAAACATACAGAGACTTTTTATTTTAAAAAGTGTTGTTTTATTGCCTAGCAGGTGGCGTAAAATTGTTTGTATGAATGTGAATGTGACAACACCCGGGGCTGTCAACCACTCTTTCATCCAGTCATTTAGCCTGGTGCTTAAGTAAGGAAATATGGAGTCAGTCATTACGCAAAGGAGAGCGACTGGCTGCTCTCTCCAAAACAGGACTGGAATGGAACAGTAGGGGAAGCACCAGGGAGAAAAGGCCATGGAAGAGAAACGGACCAAAGCTGATGGAGGTCAGAGGAGATGGCTCATTCTCCGTCACTCCATCTCAATCTGCTTCATATATCAACAACTGTCTCATTGTGATGGGGGCCTTCCGGCTTCGAAGCCCCCAATTCCTCGCCTGTCTGTACACTGGACAAAAGACCAGAGTCACCGTGCCAACCTCTTCACTGTTTCATGGACTCTGAAACGCTCTTTATCTCTCACCAAGAATCTAATTTTGCATTTCAATAAAGTTGAGCCCATTTTATTCCCATCATAAGTCTATCTTCTATACTCTCCTACATCTGTTGACAGCATGTGATAACCATTTGCATGCTTTTCAGTGTGTGGGCCTTTTCTGTACTGAGTCCATTGCCTGCAGTAATGCAGGACATTGTGTGTGTGTGTGTGTGTGCGCGCCAAACATCTGTAATTGTTTACCTATTTTTGTATCAGAGCCAGCCAGCAGGTCTAAATTCAGCTGCTAGTCAGTGCTAGTGCTGCTAGTCAGTGTTACCTTGTGCTTATTTTTTGCACAAGGTAAGTTGTTAATAATTTCATTTAGCATCTAAAGCTGATGTAGGTAAGAGATCTGCGATCAGAAGCTAGCTAAAACAGAGCAAGATTATTAAATAAACAACACAAAAACCCACCCCCTTCTCCAATTGGTCTGCCAACACGAATCTCCATTAACAAACATGGTATCTGTGTGTGCACATAATGTCATAGGCAGGCAGGATACAGTAGATTTGCTAGGCCAATCAGGGAAGAGAGATCCACATTGTTTTCGCAGGCTCAATCCAACCTCTGTCCCTCCCCCACACTGCTATACCCAGCTGTATCTAACAATGTGCGCAAGCTAGGAGGAGTAGTGTGTCATGTATGAATCTATCAAATAATAACTCAAATATCTCATGTGATATGGATGTTACATTGGACAGTGCGGCTGTGTATGCTCTGCAGACAGTATTGTGGTGTCCCATACGCAGTGACCCAATGGAAACATGTCGCCATTTGTAAGTCCAAATGTCCCTACGGCTCGTGGCACATCTGGCTGCCAAGCATCCCTCTGGGATGATCTTAACGAGGCTCTCTGCTCCCGTGCCAGGCAGGCCGGCCTGGGCTGGGCCCGTGCCAGGGTCCCCTGGCCAGTCCTGGATGTCGTCTGCCAGTCTGGTCGTTACAACGTGTGACAACCACAACCCTCCCTTGTGAGAGAGAGCAGCCCGGCGAGGTAGGGGCGCCATGACGCATTAGGAAAGAAAGATCATAGATAGAAACATAAAATAAAGATACCAAGGCAGTGTGAAAATGAACAATGAAGCACACAGTAAAGAAAACACAACGAATAAAGGGGGAAGATATCAAGGGGGAACATCCCGTGACCGCTACTGAGGAATAGATACAACGCGGAAGTGCCAATTAAACTCTGCAGTTCTTCGAACGGCCAGTCGGGGCTGGCTACAGAAAGGGAGTCAATCCCCATAAGCGGAGTTTCAGGCAGAGTCAGGTACTGCAAAGATGACGACGGCCAAAGTCAGCACAACTCAATCTTCACACCCGTTCTTGAGAAAACCTATGGGTGACGTCACAGAGGATGTTTCCATTCAGTCTATGGCAGATATCCGTGTTTGTTTCAGGAATAAATGTATTGTTGCCATCTTGTCTGTTGATACTTGGGTGGAGCACCTCAGACACTACTGATATTACTCACTTGTTGTATATGAAAGATAGGGTGGACAGGCTAAAACAGACGGACTAACTGGCCACTGACCAGCAACTGCAGCAGTCCCAGTCACACACAGAGAGGCAGACCCAGAGACATACTGTATGAATCCATAAGAAACAGAGGTCACTGGTAGGGGTGCACAATATATCCACTCAGTATTATATAACAATATCACGTTGCACAATATCATATAAAAAAATGTTGCGTTGAAGTGCTATATTCAGTTTATTTAGTGGAGAGATGCATCTATTGGCTGTTTGGCTTAGTTGTGTTTGATGTAGACAGAAAGTAAGATGTGTGGCTTAGGAAGATAATGACGTAATAGAGGTCAAAGTAAGACTGTCGCGATAATCACAATATTGTAATACCGCGGTGTTGCTAACCCAACCGCAGGCCGTGGCAAGCAACTGTCGTTACCACAATGTTTACATTTTATATTTTGATCTAGGGCGTGTGCACTATCGAAGCACAAATTTTCCAGCCCCGTATTAGCCGGTTGTAGCCTTTTGGAGTGTATGTACTTACGACACTCCGACATTGTGCTTTACAGCACTTTACTACAGTTTAGTGCTGTACTTAGTCTGGGAAGTCACCATGCAGCGCACACACCCTTGAGTGATTCTTTTGGGACATGTCTGTATTTCGTGTGGGAAAGATAATGGAATATGTTGTCCCCTGACCTTTTGGGTTGTTCAAAAACAGTCTAGTGTGCAATCACTTCTTTCTGTCTACATGCTACCTTAAATCACGACTGTGTAGGCTACGCTTGACGCGCCATAAGCTTTTGATCTTGCGCTATTTAATATGCTTTATTTAATATGCTTAATTTAATAATTAATTAGTCATATTTTCCAGCTGATATTTTGGCCAAACATCTGCCGGACAAACTTACACGTGATCGCCTACGTATAGTCAGAACACCAGTACTAAACTGGTAGAAAGCCTATGCTGTTGCACAATTGTCTCACCTCGGACTAAATGCCCCAGAATCACACTATTTCGGAAGCTCTGCCCCACAAACTTGACCATTCAAAAAAAAAAAAAAAAAAAAATGTCGATAATAAAAATTGTGGTATTTGGCCAACCTAAATCACCGCATGTACATTTTCTTCACCGCCACAGCCCTGGGTCAAAGAGGAAACATTAGTGGCCAAAAATGATGCCTCCTCGGTAGCTTGGATTTGGAACTGTTGTTGTACCAGTGCAATATGACTGTCAGTTGAAACTGATATGTCATGCAAACCATTATGCTGATGCATTTCCCATAACCTTTGTGTTTTTATTTATGTTTAAAAATATCAAAACTAATATTGATATTGCAATTTTTATGATCAATACCGCAATATCACATTTTATCAACATCGTGCACCCCTAGTAACCGGAGACACTTTGAGTTGTCAGCCGCACCTCATATGGCATGCAGTGCTGTAGCATCAAGGCCCGTGTTAGTAAATGCCCAACTAAGTATGGCTTCTGTCTGGAGACATGAATGGACCCCCTCAACAGCCATTCACATCCCCGGCCTCAGCCCAACCCCCTCATCCTGCCACCCCTCAATCCCTGCCAAGGGCCTCATGCTGCGAGACTCAATGTTTGGCCGGTCCTGTATGGAAAGCTAATGGTAATTGCCCACAGATGCAGAGTTGCAGCGGCGGTGGTATGGAGGGAGTCAGACCCTGAGAAGAACATTACGAGGGGAGCGGTGGAGGTCCATAATTGTGGTCTCTTTGATACAGAGGGGGCTATTCGGGCTCTCCGCAGAACGGCTCTCAAGTCCCCCAGCAGAACTCTGGCCAAGAGAAAAGGGCACCATTGTTATAATCGGGCCGTTGAATAAGAGACTGGAGAATATTTTGCCTCCACATAATGGCTAGATTAAAATTCTTCTTTCAAGACAGACAGTTTGCCATTCACGCTTTTTTTCCACCGTGGGTTGCTGATCTGACTTGTCTGGAACGACGGACACAGTCTTCTAGTCACATGGCGATATGTGGCTGGTGTGTGGAGATGAGGGCCACACGACGATTAAGAGAGCAAAACAAAAAATAGACAGGCCAGATGGTCGAAACCCCAAGTACTGTAAGCAACAGCAGTAACAGCAACCAACACATTAAAGATGTAGATTTGAAGACAGAACAAAAGAGACATTTATGAAAGCGAGAAAGTAATGGAGATCAGAAGAGAGATATGCAGACTAAATAAGAGAGGGAGAAGGACAGACAGGAAAAGAGATTTAACCCCTCCCGTGTTGGATTGCGTCAAATCTTGATCATTTGGACTTGCAGGAAAACACGTTCACAAACAACGTACTGTCTCTTCTGTGTCCTTGTGTGTCCACTGGATGTGACAACCCTAATGCATCCTGGGACACAGACAGATATTGGACAGCGTCTTCGGAGCAGAAACACTAATTATGTTATTACACCTGCAAGAAACCTCTCATTTCACCATCTGTTTCACCTCTTTAACTATTTGAGTAAATGGTTTAATGTCCAAGAAGCCTAAAATTGTCTCTGCACAAAACACATGCAAACACTGGCCAACACATGTTACAGAGATGTCAGTGAATAGAAATGCTGCTGCGTGCATTTTGCAATGCAATTTTAAGCATTGGAAACCCTGAAACATTATTTGACCTCTTGCAGCAAGCAGTTCATTGGTGCAGCAAAAGGTTGACTTGACTACTTTGTATTGTTTTGATCTATTTCCCCTGGATGCAGTTTTCATCACAGCACCTGATTCCCTGATTACAAGACCCCATGGTGTTGTGTTAACCAGTAGAAAAACCTGCAGTCTGATGGCCAATCCGTTATTACTCTACTACTTTTATTAATGAAGTTAAGTTGAAAATAGGCAGAACTAATGCATGTTTCAGGTGGCACATTAGTTGAATAAAGGGGAACACTCTTTGAGGCATGTAGGCTTATTAAACAACATCAATGTGTTTTTGGTAATGCCGATCCACGGGAGTACTCTCACACTGGTTTTCTCAACGCACAGGGGCTGAAATATCTCTAAAATAACTGTCATTACTGGTTTATTCAACATGTTTAAACCTGATCACAGCAACACAGAAGTAAGAAGCACACACACACACACACACGCACACACACACACACACACACACATGCACACGCACAAGCACACACAACCGGAAACTGCCTTGTAAAATTTAAACAGGAAACAAAAGTCCAGGTGTTTCATCCGGGACAGTCACCACCCATTTGAATATGTGTGTGCGTGTGTGTGTGTGTGTGTGTGTGTGTGTGTGTGTGTGTGTGTGTGTGTGTGTGTTTCCATGCTTAACCGTTTTCTTTGGATGATATTTGACATGGTGCGCCGCAAATTACATTAATAACAACTAGGCTACTACACCACTATAAAGGTCAGCGACAGAAATGGTTAATAGACATAGCATCTCTCTTCATTGCTCTCTCTATTCCTCTATCTATCTAACAACACAAAACAACACTATAACACCCCTTCATAGACGATTCAGAGAAAAGTCCATGAAACCAAACAAGACAGATTTCGTGAGGGGGGGGTTATCGACCTACATACAGTAGGTCTACCTGTTCCCTTCACTTTGTGGAATTCGATGTGGCTACAGACATTTCTATAGGCTGCGACATTATTATATAATATTGCCTACATGTGCATATATTGAACGGCACATTATCGGCAGCATCTCATTCTCAACATCTGTTCCGTTCACATTTTGTCACCCTTAACATTCACAAGGCAAACCGCACCCATAAACGGAGGATCGCGCTAGTGTGTCCGTGCCATGTTGCGTGCATCGCAGTGACTGACAGCTGGGCCGGATAAGCATAGGCTACCAAGCCTGGTAGGTGAATTGGATACCCAGACAGGTGAAGTCTACCGTGTAGAGAGAAATAGGCTACCGTAGTCTACATTTTCACGCGTGGCTAATAGGTAACAAGATAATAACATGGCGTTGCTTGATCCAGCCCACTATATAGCTGTTTCTTACCTTTGACTGGATGTGGGCTACGCCTCAGTCGTTCAGAGAGGCAATGCACCGACTGCAAAATGAACACGGCGATATATGAATCCGGTCACTTCATAACTTATCCAAGCAACACCTTAACCTTTGAGACGGCGTTGGTCTGGACGGCACTCGCATCCCATCATCAGGAAACCAACTGATAGCCCAAATATGTCAGTGAAGTATCGTAGCCAATTTAAAAACACGGAAAGGAGAATTATGCCGTTTCAACATGTGATTCACGCCGTTTCGGTGTGACCGGCAGCGAGTTGCGGCAGCGGTTCTATAAAGTGGAGTTGTAGGCCTACAGTATTCACATTTCACTCCCTACTCCGCCCACGCTAACGGATGACAGGACCGATCGAGCACTCATGTAGAACATCCCCGCCTAGTGGCGGGTACATGCGATAGCAGGCATTTGGCTTCAATTAAGTATTATTAAGAATTTTATATTAATTCGGCAAAGCAACGGAATTATTTAAGTTGTTACAAGTAGAACAATTCTAGTATGTAGGCATATCGTTCTGTAGATACACGTGTGTTTTTCATTGATGCTTAGAGCCGGAGCATTGCAACAGATGGGTTAGATTATGAATTGTTTGATTGCTTTGCAGCTGGGCAGCGCTGTCCGTTTAGAAACATTCACCCTGCAGCCATGGTGTCAAATATCTGCTTCACACAGTTGGATCTGCGCTTTTCACTCCAGCAACCTTTGATCTATTCATCCCCTCATCACCAACTACATAGACTTAACCACAATAATCAGGCATTGGAGCAACATAAATGAAGCTGTCAGGTGAAAAAGACATTGAGAATACATATAACAAACATTTTAGCAGGTGGCTGACACCTCTATTACAGGCAGAGACTTTGGTACAGGTGCTGTAACATTAGTAGGCTAACTTAATTAAGTGTTTAATGATACTAACATTTATTAATATTAAAATAATATTAGTGAGAAAAAGTTATATCACAGCAGCTATACTGTATATGGTCAACTCATGGAAACAATTAAATGAAAACAGGCTGCATATTTGTATGCCTATACTTGTGCATGAGTGATAAAGTAGTTTGCATGCATGTCTGTCTGTCTGTCTGTCTGTCTGTCTGTCTGTGCAGGCAGTGTGGGCCATTTCCTCATAAAGTTCCTAATAAAAACAAGTATCTGTTACAAAAAATTACATAGTTTGAGGTTTCATGTAAGCTTGGCTTGGTTCTGACTCTACACCTATATGCCTCATTAAGTATGTGGTGATTTATGATTTATGAATAGGCAAAAGTGACCACTCCCTACCTTGGCTCAAGGCTCTGCTGGCCAACTGTAATTGGAGCTTACCTGTTGTCACCTTTGACTGTGTTTGTAAAATGTCAAGTTTTAACACTGGAATAATTAAGCCATACATGTTTGAACCAGAATGTGGAGGAGGAAGAGCAAAGTTTACACAACACATCATCTACAACATGATGTACAAACCCCATTTCTTAAATAATTGGGACAGTATGGAAAATGCTCATTAAAAACTAAACAAAGTTATTTGTAAATTCCATTCAACCTGTACTATATTGGAAACAACACATTATATGAAGCTTTACCTTGTGTGACTTTGATTGGTGAAAAAAATACACTGATTTCAAAACTGATGACTGACTAAATGAGTTCACTGTAAAACATAACACCCCCTACTCTTTAGCACCTACTGCATATTGCAGTCAATGCTATTTGCATTGTACTACTGGAAAATGCAGACATGTCTCTGAAAAAGACCTCACCTGGACAGCAGCATGTATGTTGCTCCAAAATGTATATACTCTTTTTACATTCATATGTGCAATCACAGATGTGTAAGTTACCCATGCCATGGAAACTGACATATCCCTTCATCATGACAGAGTAACGCTTATGGACCTGATGCTGATGAAGGTTTGCCCCTAGCGCTCCTATTACCACTGGGACCACTTTGGACTTCACCTTCACATCAGCCCTAGTGCCGTGATGCTTCTTCCTGATGTCAGCTGGGCTTGCCACGTCTATCACTAGCTCACCAGCTTGCATCTTACCCTGCTATATGTGCTGGACCATATCAGGGGCATCTTTGCCCAGCCTGCAGATTGGGTCCTGTCTGCTGTCTGTCTCCTGCCTCTATATGGCTCTGGTGCTTAGGGCCTGTTCTAGAGCTGCCGTGATCAGAGCCTCTGTGCTGTCCTTCAGACCGTCCTATTCTATATAGCCGCTGGTAAGATGTCTTGATGTCAGCCAGGATTTTTGTGTCTTAACATCAGTAGCATCTTCTCCTGTGGCCAGATTACTATTCCAGATGGGTATCTGATGACTGGGATCTTGGATCCCGTATCAATATATTTGTATTACATTTTATTACGTTATTTTTATTTCTGTTTTAAGACTGCTTCTGTAATATGTAAAACAAATGTCCACAACACAAAATATAAACCTCTATTTGCAGAGCAGGGGTGGGTCCTGTCAGTTAGGATGAATTCTAATTGTTTGGTGTCTTTGTATTTCTCTGAATTGACATAATCATACCATCATAAAATAAAAAGGCTACATCCTGACCACAAATGTTAGTGCAGACAAGGTTGGAGTGATTATGTCTAAACTCAATACCCATATTGTTGAACATCTGTTATATATGTGTACCCTTAAATGCTCTTGCTCGTTGCTGTTTTATAGGCTACAGGAATGAAGCAGGCCATGACTCTTATCTGCTTTTATTCTGATGAGAGCAGGCTCATCAGTGGTTCTTGACATTGCTCCACCTCTAATAACCAGATAGCAATTAGTTACCTTTTTATACACACTGTTTTTAAATTCTAGCCTATATTTTACATATACTTATGTTAACACTGTTGACACAATTTCAGTGTTTAATCTTTAGGAGACTATCGACTATTTATGAATATTAGATTTTTTTAAAACAATTATTAATTACATTTGCTGCAGTAGGCCTAGGTTTATCCAACATACAACTTGTCTAAATAGGTTGGCTGTTTAGAACATAGGCCTAGACACCAAGCTTTCATGTCCTGCTAGCAACCATAAACAACAAAAGTCACAGTTAAACATTACAAGTCCTATTTCAGATGCCATAACCTATGACGTAGGTCAGATGGCACCACGCCTTGCCTCCACAATGTGGCTACTGATAGGAACATCTTTACTTTATCTACAAACACAAGTATTGGCCGACTGTGGCCCAACACCCACCCCCCTTCTTGCTTTCTCGCAGAAGTAATCGATAAAATAGTCTAACAGCTATTCTTCTAAAATGTAGATAGGCATACCACAATTTATGAAATCTATACCGAATGTTCTGAAAATAAAAGCTTGGTGTGAATAAATTAAACAATGAAATCCCCGGTGAACTAAGATAATATAGGCAAAATATTGATTGGTTTAGCCTAATAAGATTATTCTTAATAGAATATATAGGGTCTACCGGCAGGCTTGTAGATGTTTTTTTGGTGTCCATTGCGAAATCGAATTAGCTACAGAACAGATTCTAATCTGTTCTGTAGCTACTTTAAATGTAATAGGGTATATACTACTTACTTTACCAGCTATTATAAATACTAAATAAAACATTGCAAACTATTTTTAGAGTTGCTATCAATATTTTACTTAATTATTGCTCAGTTGTAGTATTGGGAAAGAAGGTGGAAATTTGGGTCTGTTTCCATCATCGTTCGTCATTACACTTTAAGAAGTGTATAGTGACGCATAGGCTAACAAATGCTCATGGTCAATTATCTTGCGTAATCTTTATGTCCCACCCTCGTCTGTCTCCTCTACGATAACTATGGACTGTATAGGGACTTACGGATGTTGAGACCTACTTTGCACAAACAAAGCATCATAAAGTATGATATATTGTGAAAATATGTTGCGTCTGTCGGTAGTTCACGGCGGTAAAGCTAATGATGGTTGACTACACTGGCTCTTGTCATTTTCGTCCAGTCTGTTAGGCTATTCTATTCCTCTAACACGTGGAATATTCAGAAGACAGTTGAAAGTGGATTATTTTGGGAATTTGCAATGCTCTCAAAAAAGGAGAAAGACTTGATTAGAGAAATTTGGGAGATGAATGTACCTGTAGCCGAAGACATTGGATCAGACGCCCTTCTGAGGTAGGCTATTGTGAAACGAATTGTTAAAACATGCTAGACCAAATGAAAAATATGCTGTTTACATATATTTTGGAGTAGGCTGCTTGCGTGTTTTTCATTTAGACTGTAAGAGATTGCAATTTTCTCAACTGGTGTTACTTTCCGGACACTAAAACGCGTATCAAAATAGCCTATTATAGCCACGTTTTGAAGTGAAGGTGTTGGGTTTTCCGGTCAGAAAGCCGTAAAATATTTCCTCCTCACATTGTATTGGAATATGTTTGCTGTTGTGTAGCATAATGATAACAATTAATTTTTAATATAGGCTAAGTAGCCTATCTCATAAATGCATACATTAATACATTCACAATCAAATAAATGGCATACATCAGCATAAGTTGCAAGCATATTCTGCAGACATGTATAATGTTCAAAATATAATGTCTTTCAATCGCTCCAGGATGTTTAGAACTGTTCCTGGCAGCAAGACGTATTTCTCCCACTTGGACATCAGTCCGCGCTCGCCTCACCTGTTGAGGCATGGCAAGAAGATTATCATGGCCATAACTGAAGCAGCCAAGGATATCAGTCAGCTAACAGTCACCTTAGCACCTCTACAAACTCTCCATGCATATACACTCCGGATAGACCCAACGAACTTCAAGGTGACAGTGCAATCCAACGACATAAAAATAGCTTAATGGAAGTAGACTACATGTTTAACCTTTAAGAGAGAGCCCCTAAACCACACATTGTTGTGAGTTTCGACCTCTCAAGACTTTCAATGTATATGAAGTCTATGCTGCAAGGATGTTGACATCAGCATATTGCATCATATAGAAAATGACTGATGCCCCTGCACCTTAACAGGTAGGCTATACCCAAACGTATAAGAGTCAGGATTTGAAAGTTACTGTACATCACATCAGGCGTCTGTGGCATTTTTTCACACAGACAGAACAGGTCTAAAAATTAAGTCAAAACCGGCTCAGCTGTCGAGTTTTAAACACGCCCCCATTTTTGCAAGTAATTGCCGTTAACCAAGTGTTATCAGTCCCCTCTTGCACCTAATTGTTCCTTAGCTCTCTTCCAACCACGTACAGTTGTGTTTTTGAGTGTCAATACTTGTCAATATTTTATCTACAGGTCTTCTCACACTGTCTGCTTGTCAGTTTGGCCTGCTTCATGGGTGACAGTTTCACGGAGGTGGCACATGCGGCTATGGACAAGTTCCTCTCAGCGTTCGCAGCGGTGCTGGCAGAGAAATATAGATGAGCATCTTCGGCCAACCAGACGTTTTGAGAGATATAGGCCTACACCATGTCACATGCGTGCTGACTATCATTCTGTATGTGTAGGCCGACTCGTTGTGGTGATGGCTATAAAAATAAACTATCACTGTGTTTTATTGCCAATGTGTTAGAGCATAATATGTTTGTGATAGCCTATGAAATGTTTTGTTTGGTCGTTACGGTGCAATTTAGCCTATAGCACTACTTTCATAATATGTGTTAACGTCATGGTGGGAGTCGAGGAAAATCACAATATCGCCTATATGTATGTGTATACAGTATATATGCATATATAACGTCAGACCCAGTGAACTCGTGGTTCTTAAATTGTGACAGATTTTGATGTTTAAAGTGATGATAATTGAATTTCTGCCACTAGATGCCAGTGGTTTTCAAAGTGTGAGGCGCTCCTCCGCCGCGGGGCGCCAGAGGACATGGAGACGCAGCGTGTGAAATAAAATATTGTAGACTACAGTAACTGTAACCGGATTATAGGCCTACAACATGTTAGATCTGGCCAAGTACTGATGGCATGACATTAAGATAACACTTATGGCTACTGGGAATTGTATAGCCCTAGCCTATAACTTTATTTATGGGTGTTCTAATTAATTACATCATATAACGGCTGTTGTGGTTTAGCTGTGCCAACAGCAAAATATATAGTTGATAACAACACTCAAATGGTTCATCCAATCAACTATCAAGTGTTTGTTCATTTCAAACGCTTTGGATGGACGGCTCCCCAGATGGACGTGTGTCTAACAATCCATCTGTCATTCCAGGATAGATAGGCCACCTCCCTGTTCTTCGTTTATGCCTATTTATAGGCTATATGTGCGAACCATCTGATACTAGCGCTCCTCCTTTTGTTTGGTCTGATTGTATAGCCTACTGGATAAGTAATGGGTTCTTCTTCAGGCTGTTGTGATCCACTGCATTGTCACCCATGGTGCTCTGGAGGACCTTTTCTCTTCATCGGTGGATCTTATGATTGTGTGTGTGTGTGTGTGTGTGTGTGTGTGTGCGTGCGTGCGTGCGTGCGCGCGTGTGGGTGTGTATGTGTGAGTGTGTAACATAGGGAATCAATATGGGTTATGTCATATCAAGAGGGGTGATACAAAAGTTATTTTTATTTAGAAAGTAGAGAAATAATTTAAATAACAAATTCTGATTCAAAAAAAGTATTTATTGAGCAACATACTGAATAATGAAATTAATGTTTTGAAAATAGTACAAACTAAAAACTCAGACGGGTCATTTTTGACCCAAGGTGTGCATAAAAGGTTAAACATGTGTTCTTACAAACTGGATTACTGGACTGACACAAATTACCATTACTGCTGCCAAAATAATTGGTTTGTTTGCCAACACCCATCTCTCACAGAGCTCAATTGTAAGGCCATCACAGGCATTGCGAGTAACACAGGACATCACACACCCACAAAATCGCTACTTCATTCATATTGCTCTGCCAACAGTCTCCAACTCAATTCGTGCAAAGACATACAAAGTTACTCCCATAATTTGTTTGTTTTTGCACGAATTTTCTTGGTCCATTTCGTTCAAATTATAACTGGGACTTGATTCGTGTGGAAATGTATATCATTGCCATATCCCCTAAACAAGGTGCCTAAAGGCATAATAGGTCTACGTGTTCTTTGATCGATGTTGTCTGCGGTATACTGTACAGTGCTGTAAAAACCATTGTCCCCTGGGCACAATAAAGTCAAAGAACATTTGATCTTATCAATAATGCAGGTATGGCCCATTTCAGAACCATGGACAGAGCATATAGCCTAGATCCATGTGCATCGCAAGAAGTAACACAAACTAAATATTCAGTGATATCAATAATGTAGGTCTTATGTTCCATTTCAGCACCACGGACAGCGATAATATGTGTGTGCAGTTACCATAGAACTAATGACAGTTACATATCTTGCGATACACTTGGATCGGCAAACCGTCTTCTGAGAGCGACGCAACAGGATTAATGTAGTTACATATATAACCTATAGTGAATATTGTTTTATATACCGCGTCCTGCCTGGAGGGCTATGGTAGATGATGCCGAGAAACATTAAGGCGAGTTAGGATCAATCTTTACCAAGTCAAAGTCGCAAGAGCGTGCATGCAGCTATGTGATATCATGCCCATAGGCCCCGATCACACAAAGAGACGCGTCGCCAGTAAAACCATTGTTTTCCGTACACGGTGGGACTGGCATGCGGTTTTTCTGGCGTCGCGCTTCGAGCTTTTATAAGCACATACATGTTAAAATGGTTGTTAGTAAAGTTGTACAGCGCTTTGAGTGGCCGGAAACTTAGAAAAGCCTATGTTAATGCAGTCCATTTGCCATTTAAATTAATTTCAACTTTTCAGCGCAAGGCGCGGAGTCGCACTGTTCTTCAATGTGACAGTTACTTGGTTCAGGCAGACATTCTCTTTGGCACTTTGGGGGTTTATCAAAGGGGGTTTATCTGCTGTTTGTTGTCCCCATGTTCTACTTCTTTTGTAGGCCTATACTCATATGCTATTTTTGACTTCAGTCTCAGCAAACCACAGTTGAAAGGCACTCTGCTCCTTAAACCTCACCCACTTTTAGGATAACAACTTTAAACTCCACCGCCGGGTGTTCACTTCAAATTAGCACATTAACTTGAGATAATAAAAGAGAGAAGCCTAGGTTTATGATATTTAATTGCAGACATTCATATCACGCTACATATAACTTAACAATTAAGTAAATAATTTGTTCCCCTAAAATAATAAGGCCTTTATTTGGAATGTAATATTTATATATTTTGATTTGCCTGTGCATTATGGAATAATAAAAAACAACAAAGCTGGATTTGGTGTTGCTTCATTACTTCATCGGTTCTTTATTGAAGACGGAAACAATAGCACACATAACTGTGCCCTCGAGCTTCGGTTTTTGCTGGAACCTAGTGGTATTGCTTGCACAGAGCAGACACCACGACGGCCAAGAACTTCTGCCAGGCCGCCTGCATCTTGTAGTCGAAATCTTTCCCCAGTTTGGAAGCGATCGTGATGGTGATGCAGTCACCCAGCAACTGTGTTGGGGAAAAATTAAACCAAATGAATTTGACTTCAGATAGGCTATTTATTTTTTATTTTATTTTATAGTTGAAACAAAAAACAAAACCAGTTTGAAAGGCAAACATGGCAAAAACACCACATTTCGACTTAATTAGGATCAAAGCCACATACCCTGAAGTTATCTGGATCAACGTGCAGTTTCTCGGAATGCAGTATGCTCAGGGATGCGTAGGTATTCTTGATGTCATCCATGTTCTTCACAGCTTTGTCCAGGCCGTGCAACACCTTGACGCCGTGGGCTGCGACAAGCGGATTAGACATGATGGCTTCGGCGTTGTAGAGGTTGCCAAAACTGCCAAAGTAGCGCTGAGTCCACGGGTACACGATCAGACACCTGGAACACCGACCTTTGATTATAGACTAGGCTATGTCACAATTACATGAAACAATCTTAGGCTATAATTATTATTTTGTTTTGTGCAGAAAATTAAACCTATAACCTAAACATTAATAGACATACGGCATATGAACAAATATATAAAAGTCTTTGTTTAATAAAAACGTCTGTATGTGCATGGCCTATACCTGCAAAGAGCCTTAGGACCGACTTCTTCATAGTCCAGGCTGGCAAAGATGCCGGTGATGTATTCTCTCTCTTCATCTGTCCACACGACCATGGTTGTTGATTAAAAGCGAGTAGGCTAAGCCGAATTGCTCGAACACAAGTGGAGACACTCTCTTAAATGTCTAAATTGTCCCCGCCCTCAACCAACTGGACACTTGATAGGAAGGAGATAGCATCTGTTTATCCAAAAGTTTCTGCGTGTTTTGATTTCTAAATGTATCTAGTTTTAATTTAAATGTAGATTTTGGTATTGTTTTAACGGGTAGGCTATAATACATTTGGTATTGAATAGCTATACGCAGATACATTATTAAGGTTTCTAAAGAAAACATATACGGAAAACTGAAAACACTGACTGATCATTCCCATTGCATGAACCAGAGTTAGCCTAGTCACGTATTCGCCCTTATCTGTTGAGACACACAGGGTTATCTAAAGACACAGTGCCCTCCACCCAAGGGGGGAGACACTTGTACGTGCTTTGGATTTGAATCAATCGAACTACAAAATTGTTTTGTTAATGTATTCATTTTACTATTATGCATAAACACCAATCAAATATGACAATTAGTGCAAATACACTAATATATTCAGAAATGTGAAAAAATATTTCTGGTACTTTCATCTTATCGTATAGTTTAAAAAAAAAGTATAATAGGCTATTTGAGGTATGGAGCAATTGCTTATCAGTGTGGTAGACCTACTGGAATTATAGTTCATGCACGAACATAGGCCAGCTGTCACGCCCACGTCCCGGGGCGGGGCGGTGCCAGCCTCTCTTGCACGCTCCCGCTCCCCGGAGTACTAATCACT
>JAODLL010020671.1:2500-25985 GCA_026546735.1 Forbesichthys agassizii | reverse complement strand
ACCCTAGTCTCAGCCTCTTCTGTCCATCAGCACTACGTCACCTAGGCAACTCTGTGCTGAACGTCTCATACATAGACTCCTGTAAGCTCCAAAACACTATCAATATGTGATCAATCAATAAGTCGATTTTCATTGGCTGTTAGCATTGTCACTCACAAGTCTGTATCCATAACTTCGATGTGACGCTAGTTTAGTGCATTATGAGTATGCACTAAACGCTAATTTAGTGCATACTCATTTAAAATGTTCAATGTTTATTTTAAGCAGTAACTGTAGCCTGCTTCTTAAACAGATTTAGAAGACCTGCAAACAGCCAGTGTCCCAGGTGTCTCAAACAACTTCTGTATAAGTTTTACGTCCGACTTGGTCATTGAGTTACATAGTTGGTCGTCATGCATGTCAATCAAAATATCTCTCTTGTCAAGTACCATTGTGTGTCCACAACACACAATGACCATTGTGGTCATTCGCAAGCTTGTATTGACCATATAGCTTATACGTACTTAAATCTATTATCTGAGATGGACCTTTTTTGTTTGATTAATTTATAAAAGGCTTTTGGCCATACATATAGTAATATATACATACTGTATAGTACAGTAAAATGGCCATTCTACACTGTCATTATAAGGCTCTTGTAAAACAATTTTTTGTTCTTTGTCTAGGATGAGTATGACACCATTTGACATTAAGGAGAAGTCTTAGCCAGGGTTTTGCAAATCAAAATGTCAAATTACTGAGTCAATTTTATAGAAACAAGTACAGTATATAATAATATCATAAGACTGAAATCAAGATCTGCAGACTTCACTGTTGTGTATTGTGAATGATATAGAAGTCTGTTTGTGGTTAAACAAAACGAAAACAAAAAACAGAATCTAGGCTTGATGTAGAAGGATCACATGACCTTTAAATCTGTTATATAAACTGACTTCCCTGTTGAAGCACCGGAACCAGGTCTGGATAGAATCAATGGTTCAGAGACTTTGGCTTTCATTTACATACCCAATTGAAGCCTATAGGTCTGGTATGTCCTGTTTTAGATTATGCCGCAGAGGTGTGTGTGTGTGTGTGTGTGTGTGTGTGTGTGTGTGTGTGTGTGTTTGGGGGGTTGGGGGGTGTTTTTGAGAACATTCACAATGAAGCCATTATATTTCTGTGAATGTGTTGGAATTACGCAAGCCACTGTGTTCTGTATGTACTTTGCATTTCTGTATAGTGTTTTTGTTTAGTGCCAATGAAACCTTCTGAATGTGTCACATCAAATATGAATCACTGCAGTAATCCCCATTGTGAACTTGTTGAAGGTGATCTATGTTTCAAGAAATCCAAAAGACGTCCTCGTCTCATATTTTCACTTCCACAAAGTTGCCACCATGCTGGAGACACCAACAGACTTCAACGACTTCTTTGACAAATTCATGAAAGGGAACGGTAATGATATTATAGTATGTCAACAAAGGGCTTATGTTGTGTTAATCTACTAGTAGATTAACAGCTAATTGTGTGGTTTCATTGCAGTGTATGGGAACTCCTGGTTTGACCACATAAAGACATGGCACTCTAATAAGGATCAGATGAACATCCTCTTCCTCATGTATGAAGACATGGTTCATGTATGTGATTGAGTTTAACCTACACATTCCTCTGGTTACCATGGTATCTGGGAAGAATTACGAGAAATTCCCTAATCACAGTCCATATAAAGAAACAGGTTTTCCATAGCAAAGATATTGGAATAATAATTAAGATGAATCATTGCAATGCATTTTAGTGCTAGCAAAAATGAAACATTACTGGTCACTTAAGTGGGCGTGTCACTAACTTAAGTGGGCGTGTCACTAACGCATTTGGCTGTGGAGGCTCACGTAAGCAGCGCCCAGATAAATCTACAATGCATGGCCTGAAACAAGGTCAATAAAATTGACCCCTTAACAGTTCACTGCAGAAATATCATTGCCTCAAATTTATTGTAGGTACTTGGAAACTAACGCTCCCAGAGAGAAATAAGGGGAAACATTAAATCCGTGTACCTCCCCATTGATTGGCATGGAACGGTTTGTCATTCTGGTCTGCATATAGGGTGAACAGTACCCCCCTTCCAAAAATCAATTGCGTCCAAACCATTTGTTGAACCCCGTTTCCATTCTGTCCATATTGCATCTGTAACGTGTGCTTCCGTCCAGGACCTGAGTTCAGCTGTGAGGAGGATCTCAGAGTTCCTGGGTAAGGAGTTGACAGAGGAGCAGATCAGTAACGTTGTGAAGCACTGCACCTTCCAAATCATGAAGGAGAACCCCCAGGCCAACTACGAGCTCATATCGGACGACCTCCTGGATCATCACATGGGCTCCTTCATGAGAAAAGGTGTTTGAACCTTCCGTTGCGCTTAATTACAAGGGATGTATTGTACCAAATGACCGCTGTTACAGGAACAGGTTCTCATGTAGAGAGTCAATTAGTATGAAACTTGGGGCCAACTTCATTTAGGTACAAAATCAAAAATTTAGCTAAAGCGCAACCTACTGGTAACCTAATTTTCTTCCTGCATTGTTAGTCATAGACATAAGCTACATTTTCTTACATGTTTACAAATATGACCTCCATCTCTAGTAAACTGGTATGAATTTAAATGCATGTACCTGCGGTATGCTCCTGTGATTTAAACTGAAAATTAAATTCTAGACTTTTTTGTGCGCGGAGAATTTGTGTTTAACATAAGGAAGCTGTAGGCTTTTAGTAGCGAAGTCATAAGCCCCCTCTAGTGATCATTAGTGGTACGGACATCTAGCTGCAGCATTGAATTATACAGTACTGTATATTTTGTTCTGGTCTAGTCTAGCAATGACATATTTTTCATTTTAGTCCCTGGCCCTGTATTTGTATTACTCCACATCTAAAATGTTTCATCGACACCTAGGCACCATCGGAGACTGGAAGAACCATTTCACCGTGGCCCAGAATGAGAAGTTTGACAAGGTCTTCCAACAACAGATGGATGACGTCCGTTTGTCCTTCATCTGGGACATAAGTGACATTGTGGGACGGGTCAAGTGACATCCATGTCCAGCTCACTGGAATCCGAACAGACCACTCTCTTTTACTTTGGTTGTTGTTCTGAACTGAACCGTGGCTGATAATCATTGTAAACTACAAATCTGTGTGATTGAAAACGTAAATGACATTTTACGGATTATAATGTGGATGGAAGTAGTCTTGTCGTCGCCTTCCCCCTTCCCATACAGTACAGGCGTTACAGGCCACTAGATGTACTCCAAAGTATGTCTCTCCCCCCCCCATCCCCCGCTACATTAACATTGAACTGTGAATGCATTTAGTCTGCTGTTTTAATGGGAACACATGCATATTTATAATATGGCAGTTTCTATGTAAAGCAATTCAGAATACAAATCTCAGGTAAGAGATCAGATATTGATGAAATGTTTGTAAATTAATAAACCATTATTACCGACAATCTTACATAATGTAGTGTAGAGTATAATGGTACAATGGTTCATGTAAAGCAACACACTGCTGCCCCCTTTTGGCCAGCTGATGTTTCTGCAACAGTCCCAGACTTAATGAATCAACAGAAGTAAAGTTGAACATAAAGCTGTTGAATTTAATTACTTCCGGTTAAAAATGAATCAAACATGTTTACATTCCACTGTAATGGTGTTGCCAAGAGTCCATGTTTAAAAAATAAATGTGCTGTTTGTTTATTTTCTTTGTTAACTGGATAGATGTTTTGATCCATTGATGGTCAGACTTCAGTTTCTCTGTCTCTAACATGTGCGTGTGCGCGCACACACACACACACACACACACACACACAGAGCAGTCCGGTTAATCCTCGTCACTTCCCAGGGCCAGGGGGTCAAAGTCTGGGTCATCCTCATCCAGATCCAAGTCCTCGATATCCTGGAACAGAGACTCGTCCACTTCTACGTTGTTTCCGGCTGCCGAACAATGAGCAGAGAACATTTGCTTTAGTTTAGAGGAATTCCCACCTAGTCCTACTACTGTGACTGTATCGGACCAAATTATAATCAAACACTTCGGTTTTGAGTTCTGGCAATCTAAGCAGAGATTGTTTTTTGAGAGAATTTTAACTAAAGATTAATTTAGATTACTATCCAGGCACCGTCACCCACGTTAACCGCTGTCCAGTGCTGCAGAGCTGTTAACGCAGCACAGATGGATGTGAGCAGAGGGCTCAATAGGCACACACTCACCATTTTCAAGGAACTGAATGTCTGACGTGTCCAGGTTGTGGTCTGTCTCAAAGAGCTGTTTGCCTGAAGGAGAGGAAAGGTTCTCTTAGTGTTGTCCACTTGGAAGTTAGAACAGTGGCACCCTGCTGGTCATTTAATGGACTACACAGTGCTGTGCTGTATGCCTACTTTACATGCAATTCACTTTATAGTTAAAGTTCACTGGATTCATTCATTAAGAATGTACTTCTGTTGTTAGGGATGATATGGTTTGAAATTAAGTAGCAATCACAACATCACGGTTATTGTGTAGGCTGTTGGCTACGTCAGTCATCATACAGGGACTAATCTCGTAGATGCTGACACAAATTGCCAGTACTTGTGTTTTAGCTTTTGGCCGCCTGCACACCTTGCATCACTGGGTAGCTTTATACTCCCACTACCTGCTGTGTTCTGGGAATGCACAATAGTCCCAAACAAGAGTTTTCATCCGATTTGACGGCAGATACTAGTTCCTCTGGAACCCTTGCTGTCTACTTGTCCAAGCAGTTAGTATGGGAAATAAACCGTTATGTTCTAAACACAAGCGGGAATAAACCATAGAAGGGTAGATCTACCCTTCCATAGAAAAGTAGATTGTATAGAAAATGACTGCACATGTAACTTTAGAGAACTCAAATAACTAGTATCCTATATGTATTTCCTATAACTGACTTGAAGGTTTTAGAAGAAGTGATTTAGAAGTTGTAATGAATCCACCATGGTGCTTTAAAACCGATTAACCCGCAAAACGTTTAACGTTGTACCTGTCAGTTTGGGTTTCCCGGCTTGCTCCTCCTCTTTCTGCCTTTTTCTTCGCAGCTCAAATACTTCCTCTTCAAAGGTGGCTTTCCACGTCAGGAAGTTCTCTATAGTCACCACTGTGCCATGGAAGGCCACCTGTAACACACATACACACACACACAGAAGGTGTTACGAATGGGATGGTAATATCACATTATCTGGCTTTTCTTTGACCAAACACCGTGGTAGCGTTAAAAAAAAAATTATATGTATATATATATATATAAAATGCATTGCATACATACAATCATATCACATGCCGTCTCATCAAAATCCAATCAAATACAGTAAGTACCGTAGCCCTTTGAATCAGCATTAAAGTCTGAATGAGATGTAATGTTTGGTAAACAGATTTGTCAAGCCTCCACATGTCTCCACAATTTGCTCCACTCTAAACATCACCCTGACAACCCTCCAGTCAAAATCATTCAGTTGGTTTGTGAACAACCATCCAATCAGCATCCAGGTGGGCAGTTTGGTTGGTGCAAACCAGAGCCATTGAAAGAGAGAGTTGTGCCAACAGAAGTTCGACAAATGTTGATGTTCACATGGTTTATGGAGCGGCAAAACAGTTCCAGGAAGTGCTTGGTGGGCAATTTGAATTGATATATATGCAGATATATAACTGAACATTTGTTTTGTAATTAGTACTTTTACAATAAAATGTATAGGGTGCTTTTAGTATGTAACTTCTGGGAACTGTTTTGAGGCTCCACGATCCGACATTGCTGTGAAAACAAAAATCGGTCCATATGAGTGAACGGAGTTGACGTGACTCTCTCTCTACATGGCTCTGGTGACACTATCCATGATATTCTTTTACCTTCTCTGCTTCTTCTGCCTCCTTCTCTTTCCGCCTCTGCTCTTCATCTCGTCTGGTTTTTTTCTGATCCACAATTTCATTCAGCTTCTCCTGAACTGCCGTCACTAGCGTGAAGATCATCACCATGCCGAGGTTCTCGTCTGCCTGCTCACACAAAGGCATATGATCAAAATTACGAATAAATGCGCTTCTGAAATGTTAATGAGAGTGTGTAAATATCTGAGGAAGGGGAAGTCAAAAATAGAGTGAGGTAGCACATCTGTAATATAATACCGATAATTGTGAATCACATTTCACAAAAATCATATGGTCACATTTAGTAGCTGACACGTTTCGGCTCCTAGGCCTTTGTTACAGCTGGCAACAGGCATACTGAAACAAAACAAAAACTGAAGACTTAAAGACACTACTCTTCGTGTCGCACACGCACACACACACACACACACACACACACACGATAGTCCAAGAGGCAAACCTGTTGCTGTAGCAAAGTCAGGACATCTTCTGCGTCTGCATCTTCCAGGTTCTCCTGAGAGAAGATCTCCCACAGTGGACATTCATCTGGGTACCTCTCTACGTAGGTGAACTTTAATGTTGCTTCTACAGCTGCAAAAACAAACCAGTGGTGTCTGCAAGCCCGTGAAATGCCCTGCTTTTATGCAGTCACCGAGTAGTCACTTGTTACCGTGCACAGTAAATGTTGAACTTTAATGTGTTCAATTGTTGTCTTTTATCTAAGCACTCTATTCATTTTAAAACACACATTTACATCACCATCAGCAAGATAACCCCCCCCCACCACACACACACACACTCTAGGGCTGTGCAATTAATAAACTGTTAGGTGCATTAAATGAACAACCTTTCCAAAGTCAGTGACTAATCGTGTTAAATAGTCGGGATTTCAATATTGACCAAAATAATCATGATTATAATTCCCCCCCAATAATCGAGCAGCCCTAACACACACACACACACACACACACACACACACACACACCTGTACTCACTTTCTCCATCCGTGGCAACATCTGATGTCACAGTGATGGTGAAACTGGTGGGATCGTCTGACAGCACTGACCAACACATCCACACAAACATATAGCACGTGTTTTGTCCACTCATAAGTTCACAAACAGAATTCACAGTGACACTAGATCTATCGTACACTGTAACACACCTCAACTAACGCATGCCGTTGTTTCAGTGTAATACACAATAATGATGATCAATTCATTGGGTGCCGTACTGTTAGCTAACGTATGGACTGTCAGTGCTTTAAACAGCTGACCTCTCCCACCCCCCACCTCTCTCTCTCTCTCTCTCTCTCTCTCTCTCTCTCTCTCACACACGCACACACATACTGCACGAATTGTACTATAAGTAAGCATGATAATTATTGGTGAATCGCGAAACCTGTACGTGATGTAATCAATAATAACAATGTAGATTAGTTAAAGTTAGTCAGTGCTACTCATTTTAGCCTGCTGCCTAAATTAGCCTGCTAGCTCGCAAGCGTTAACAGGAATGTAAGTTTATGTCTAAGGATTAATACTGACCAATAAAAGAATCTGGGTAGATGGACTCTATTGCCTCCAGCTCGTTTCTCTGCTCTTCGGCGTAGTCTGTCATCTTCTGTTCAAGCTAGCTGTTAGCTAACAGCAGCATCACCGCCAGTCAGTGCCTCGACGACGCGTGCGTGTTTCACCGCAATCGAACATATCGCCAATCTACTCTTTTGGTCTGAAAACAATATTTTGTGATATGATTATGTAGCGCCGTCGTTCAAATTATAATATAATCCACAATTAGTACACGTTGCCCGTTAGTACACGTTTCTAATGTATTTGTTTAACTAACTAAATCATTGCTGTCGCTAAATGTTCTGATATCGATTACATTAGTCTGAGAGGAGATCAGAATTGTGCTTGTGAGAAATATGTAAAACGACAGAGAAACGTTTGACTAAATATATAACTGTATTTGTTAGTAAAAAATTTCACACAATAAATAGGACCAGTCATAGACATTTCTTACTGCTGCCAACCTTTTCCAATGCAACAATAAAGATGTGAGTGCAGTTCGGGTCCGGAGAGGTTTATTTAAGTTGTTAAATATTTCCTCCCATTTGTTAAATATTGTAACGAACGAAGTGTAACGAACCGCCCAGCTCTGAACCGGACCACCGATTTTCAAAAATAATAACACACAATCAAGCTGAGTGATGGGGGTGGTGGTGTGAGGGGGCTGAGGTAGACCCAATGGACCCACCCTTTGGAAGTGTTCGGGTCCAATTGACCCGGGATATTTTTGGAGTTTAAAAAGAACATAATACATAATCATTTATCAAATATAAATATTATATACAATATTGATACAAATATGACTAGTGTTTGCAACTAATCTCTACTTGATCACATTTATCAATGGAAGTGTCATTCATATTTTATGATAAAGTTACATTTAATGTAAAAAGCCACTATCATAAAGATTTGTGGCATAAATCATGTTTATCTAGGAAAAGATTAAGTGAAACAATTCGTGGGGCACTTCCTACAACTAGCTGTTGGTCTACCTACCGTATGGCTGGCTGTGGGTCTTCTACAGCTGGCTGTGGAGCTCTACCTATGGTATGGCTGGCTGTGGAGATTCTACAGCTGGCTGTGGAGCTCTACCTACCGTATGGCTGGCTGTGGAGCTTCTACAGCTGGCTGTGGAGCTCTACCTACCGTATTGCTGACTGTGTGGCTCTACTGTATGGCTGTGGGGCTCTACTGTGGAGCTCTACTGTATGGCTGTGGGGCTCTACTGTGTGGCTGTGGAGCTGTACTGTATGGCTGTGGGGCTCTACTGTGTGGCTGGCTGTGGAGCTTCTACAGCTGGCTGTGGGGCTCTACTGTGGAGATGTGGGGCTCTACTGTATGGCTGTGGGGCTCTACTGTGTGGCTCTACTGTATGGCTGTGGGGCTCTACTGTGGAGATGTGGGGCTCTACTGTATGGTTGTGGAGCTCTACTGTGTGGGGCTCTACTGTGGGGCTCTACTGTGTGGCTCTACTGTGTGGCTGTGGAGCTCTACTGTGTGGCTATGGGGCTTCTACAGCTGGCTGTGGAGCTCTACTGTGTGGCTGTGGAGCTCTACTGTGTGGCTGGCTCATATGAACCTCATATGGCGGTCAGTGGCTTTGGGCCTCTTCCTACAGCTGGCTGTGGGGTTCCTTCAGCAGATGACTCAGGGGTCACTCATGATTTATTTCTACTGTATTTGATCCACATGATCTTTTATATTCTTGTATCTTTCTGCAATATTCCGTTAGCTTTCCTTTCATGTGCAGCAATTAGCTCCAAGGCTCTCTGAGCAGATAATGTTGCTCAATATTGCTGATGGAGGATTGTAGATGAAGTGACTTACAGTTACTCTAGTTATTTGTTTTGTCCCTCGCCTGATACGCAGGTGTGTTGGGTAGTTATTATATAGTTCTTTGGGTACAATGTAAGAAAATATAATATTGTGTAGGTTCTTGCAGTACAGAGGATATAAAGAGCATAGAGGGCATATAACTTTGTCTCCGGGTGTATTCGGGTCTAAGTTACCCGGTGATTGTATAGAGGACATGAATGTGTGGGGGCATTGTAGCATACTTTAAAAACATTTTTTTTACAAGTTCTTCACATAAAATACACACCAGCATTTTTGTGTCTTATCACAGTTGTAATCACAGTCCTATTATTTAGTGAACATCTCAAAATACACAAATCTACATGCATTTAACTCTTTAATGTATTTGGGAAAGATTCTATACACTCCTCTCGAAAGACTTGTTTGATTAGCATGAATATATTTAAGTTTAACTCATGCATACATTTTGTTTATAGAAAATAAGTAACTAGCCCTCTATATTTGGAGCAGAGCCATGGAAATAACAGTTACACCAATGGAAGTTCGACATTTTCAACGGTCACATTGTTCATGGGGAGGTAAAATCTATGGCAAAACCGTTCCAGGAAGTGCTTGGGCAATTTGAATATATATACAGTATATAGTGAGAGTAAATAGAGAGTAAATAGAGAATAGCGTCATCTACGCTCACTCCAACGGACCGTTTTATCACAGCAACGGAGCCTCTAAATCGTTCCCAGAAGTTAAAAGTACTATGAATTTTATGTTAAATGTATATTTATTGACTACTAATGACCAAAGTATGAAGTTTTATCTGGAAATATATATTCAAATTGCCCACCAAGCACTTCCTAGAACTATTTTGCCATAGGTTTAGTCTCTCCATGAACCACGTGACTGTTATGAATTTTGAGATTCCATTGGCATGCATAACTCTGTTATTTAAATGGCTCTGATCTGGACACACTCCATTTGGAAGTGCTCACAGATGTTGCCTCCTAATAAGTCTAGACATTTGGTCAATTGTGAAACTTTTGGGCAGCCTTTAACCAATCAGTTAGTTGCTACAAGTGTTAGTATAATTTCACCGAGCTCTGACTACCACCATTTCAAAACACACTTTAACATCATGGTTCACAGTCACCCTGATTGGTCCCCCAGCAGGGTGGCTGTGAAAACGCTAATGCCAAGTTGCCAACAAGGTTTCCAGACTATAATCTATAGCAATATAGGCAACACGGTGGCCCAGTGGATAGAACCGTGGCCTCACAGCAAGAAGGTCCCCGTTTGCATGTTCTCCCTGTGTCTGTGTGGGCGTTCTTCCACTATCAAAAACATGTTAGGTTCACCCTCTAGCCAGTGTCATGTGACCAGTGACACTGGCTCAAACCTGGAGTTGGTCCTCGAGTGTTGCACAGCGGCTGCCCACTGCTCCCTCAAGGGATGGGGTAAATGCAGAGGATGCATTTCTCTTTGTGTATGTGACAATTAAAGCGCCTTACAACAGTTGGACGGAGCCAGGATTGTAGGTTCCTTTTGAGCCACATAAGTGAAGGTCTCTAATATAGCGTTAGTCACACGAGCATTGCAGACTGGACAAAGGGGTGCAACCTTAACAAGTAGTAGCCTGCTTTATTAAAAACCTATAGACTGCATTATAAAAGAAAAGGTAGCTTCTTTAAAAGGCATAAAAACATTTATACTGGCTGCATTTCAGAACATGGATGGCGTTAAGCAACAATAAAAGTGATGTCATCATTAGGACACCTACACCCTGAGCATGTCAACCTCATAGCCCTAGGAAGCCCTTAGACCAAAACCGGTTTTGGTGGCTCCATTAGCAGCCATTGGTCAAAAAGCTGAAAACTGCATGGCACCGGTAACATATGGTCCAATATGCCACAACAGCACAGCAGTGTGGGTAATGCATTCTAACCATTAGCTGCTCTTTAGCATTGTGCTTACTGTGGCTCATCTAAAAACATATGGTATCATTCAGCAATAATTTACCTAATTCATCTCTACCACTCTCTAATATTTTTCTCCTATGGCATATGAATCAATGCTGGGTTCTAACAAGGGGGGAATGTTATGGCAAGTGCTGTTAAATTCAGACTCCCTATCGGAGAACGGTATCTATTTACATTAGTCTCTTTGTTTTTGCCTTTAAAAACGCACGTAAGATGGAGCCTCTACACCGCGTCTTTTCTATGCTCCAGCTCCAACAGAGGCCTTGTGTCTGGGCTGAAGTCTCTGTCGGACCGCTCCACATATCTCTGCAGGGTGCTGTAGTACTGCTCACTGCTGGAGAAGGTGTAGAGGGCAGAGACCTCCTCCCACGCCTCATGGTTGGGGAATGGGAAGTGTTCGGGTGCCTTGTTCTCAAAGAAGCTGTTGAGGTTCCTGTCTGCCAGCTTGGTGGCGTAGTCGATGGCGAAGGTGTCAAACTTGGCGTTCTCCTTCTCGATGTATCGCTTCCAGAAGGTCATCTGCAGGTAGCTCACCTGGGAGCGGCAGTTTTTGTAGCAGGTAGCACACAGTGCAAGGGTGGCCGCTATGATGATGACACACCAGCCGAGGATCTGATGGTGCACAGTAACATTATGAAAGCACAATTAACACAGTGGGAAGCCTCAATAGAGATGCAACAAGCTAAATCATTTCAAACTGAAATTGACCAATCCCGAGCCACGCCCCCTTTAGTCTGTCCTCCAATTACAGTTAAGTATTTTATCACATACATACATACATACATACATACATACATACATACATAACCATAAATGCAACATGTTGAAGGGTTTAGGCCTGAAGATGTATATTAAGTCCCTTTTACTCTATATAGAGATATGGAAATATTCGCTTTATTTATAACGCATGGTCTAGATTCGACCTGTTCTCATTTGCCATGCGTGTGACATTAAACACAGAGGGACAGCCAATCAGCGCTCACCTGCGACTGTGCCCGTAGCATCAACAGCAGTTCAATCTTCTCACTGGTTGACTTGTCGCAGGGCACATGGGCCAGCTCTTCTCGACACGCCATGGTCTTGTTCTTGCAGAACAGATCCACCACCCAGTTCTCGTCCACGCCGCTCACGGCGCACGCAAAGAAGGTGCCGTTGAGCAGGGCCACGCACAGCCACATGACAGGCGCAACGCACGCCCCGCTGACCGTACTGATGAACACCCTGCAGCAGTGGACGCAGTTGCCTCTCGGGCACAGCTTCATGGGGTTGAGGCAGCAGCCGGTGTATAGCCTCCACAGCCTGTTGCTTAAGACCAGCCCCAGGACCAGAAGAACGGCAGCCGGGCCCAGGAGGAAGGTGATGCCGTAGGAGAAGTTCTGGCTGTGGTTGCAGGGGCATTGGAAAGAGAACAGGGTGAAGAGCTGTTGTCCGCCGATAGTCAGGAGGGCCATTAAACTGTAGCCAATGGTGGCTTTCTGGTCCGTGAAGAAACGCAGGACGGTCTGTAAGCTATCCATGTTCACAAAAGTGTTTTCACACGCACTCAATAACAATGCTAAGTAAACCAAAACAGATTAAAAAAAAAGGGAGCTGAAGTTGTTGGAACAACAGTTGTGATTTATGTGAGCGTTCCGAAGCAGGTCCTCCCCGAAACGGGCGTAGCTTCTTAGCTGAAAACACATCTCATCTGACTGCGTGCCCCTCCCTATTGGCCCATTCCAGTTTTTCTTCTTTTTGTATCCAGAGTCGACTCCTCCCTTTGTGTATTTAGACTTAATTGTCTCCTATGTCACTTTTTTCTTATTTCCTGATGTAAAACTCGACTGTTAAGTAAACTTCCCCCATCCATTCCACAGACCTTTAAAGTAATCCAAACTTCTTATTTGTGTTGTTGTTCAAATCAAAATTAATCAGTTAATTTCCTAAAGTCCCTCCTCATCAGTGAAAGAAATTATGATTTCATATTTTGTTTAAGGATTCCAAAACAGCAGAGGTGAAACCTAGATGTATGAAATACATATAACAAAGCAATGCCATGCATGTCTAGACACACACCATATGGTTTTATTTAAAACATAGGAAGTCACAAGCCTGCCTACTTGTTTACAGGAAACACAAACCCTGTGGTAACTTTCAGGTTGCAGCAGAGCAGCAGTTTTGATGCAAGCCTACCAAAGAGGAAGCCTGCCATTTGCCACTTTTCATCTGCATTGGTGCCTCATTATTTTGTAATATCATCACAATAAACGTGTTGATTGTTTCCTTGGAGACAGCCTGCAGTCATATCTTCTGAGTCAGACCCAAGCAACAGACATCAGTAGTGAGCAGTGTCTGCCAGTCTCACTTGAATCCCTTCATTGTCTTCACGTTATTAACCATTGAGATGACCAAGCAGTCTATGTTGCCCACGCTTTTTGCCTAGTCTAGCTTGGCAGATAGCAGATCCTTCAATGTCAACCAAGTTATACAGATGCATACAGTCCTTCAATACCATAAGCTTACAGGTTTACTGCATATATTGGAATAGAGCTGTAAAACTGCAACAAACAAATCCTTTTTTGATTTATAGATTTATAGACAATATTAGCATTGCCTTCTTAAACAAAGGCATAGCGCTATCAACCTATGCCTGACCGAAACTACTGTAAATAACTACAGTAGTAAATAACTTTAGATCCACTGTTCTATAATGTACTTAGCCAGCTAAACCTAATTTGAACATATCACGGTATTCAATAAAAACAATATAAAAATAACGTTTTCTGGCATGCAGACATTGAGACACTTTGTTGTGTTGTGCTGGTCTCTGAGTGTGTGAGTGAGCACCATGAACCAACCGCCATGCTACAGAAGCCATATAGATTAAAACTCAAACAACAATTCTCTGCATTCTAATGCAAGCGTTGAAATCCAGAGCCATGTAGGCGAGAGAGAGAGTCGCACCAACGGAATTTTTCAACGGTCACATGGTTCACAGAGACACAAAACAGTTTCAGGAAGTGCTTGGTGGGCAATTTGAATTGATAAATGCAGATACAGCACATAACAACAATGTTTGGTAATTAGTAGTCAATATATGCATCGTTATATTTACAACAAAAAAAAAATAGGGTACTTCTAGTATTTGCGGCTAACTTATTTGAGGTTCCACTATCCGCCGTTGCTCCTAAAACATAAAACAGTCCATTGGAGTGAACAGAGTTGATACGACTATCTTCTACATGGCTCTGAATGGCAGCATACAGTCATTATACCATCTCCATGCCCTTCTCTAGCTCCATGACAGGTCTTTCTTCTGGGCTGAAGTCTCTGTCGGACCGCTCCACATATCTCTGCAGGGTGCTGTAGTACTGCTCACTGCTGGAGAAGGTGTAGAGGGCAGAGACCTCCTCCCACGCCTTGTGGTTGGGGAATGGGAAGGGTTCGGCTGCCTTGTTCTCAAAGAAGCTCTTGAGGTTCCTGTCTGCCAGCTTGGTGGCGTAGTCGATGGCGAATTCTTCAAACTTTGCTTTCTCTTTCTCGATGTATTTCCTCCAGAAGGTCATCTGCAGGTAGCTCACCTGCGAGCGACAGTTTCTATAGCAGGTACTGCATAGGGCAAAGGTGGCCGCTATGATGATGACACACCAGCCGAGGATCTGAGGGTGCACAGTAACATTATGAAAACACACGCTATACAACACTGGCTATTATATAAGCTAATTTTTCAGACACTGATGGTAGCAGTGGGTAAAGCAAGGCGACAGGTGATCCGTAAGTTGCTGGTTCGAACCCCGCAACTCCTCACCAAGTGTCGATGTGTCCTTGAGCAAGACACCCAACCATAACTGCTCAGGTGGCACCTTGCATGTGTGTGAATGGGTGACAGGTTGCTTTACTAGGTGGGGTGTTAACAGATATCCTGTACTGAACAGAAAGCAGTACATCTGTTTCTATTGAAGAGCATCTGACCTGATACCATGGATTGGGGCATAACCATAAGTTCAACATGGCGAAATGTTCTAACCTAGGCCACTGAAGGGCAGTAGAATAATATAAATATGTTTTGCTTAGAATTTTCTCTCAAAGATAACATTGAATATATGCTATTTATATGCTATTTATATAGTTATTTTGTAGCTTTATTTGACTGCATGGTGTGCTAGATTGTCGTGTGTGAGACAGCCAATCAGCTCTCACCTGTGACTGAGCCCGTAGCATCGACAGCAGCTCCATCCTCTCAACGGTGGACAGGGTGGGAGTGTCACAGGGCACATGAGCCAGCACCTCGCGACACCGCACGGTCTTGTTCGCGCAGAACAGACTCACCACCCAGTTGTCCTCCACGCCGCTCACGGCACACTCATAGAAGGTGCCGTTGAGCAGGGCCACACACAGCCACATGACAGGCGCAACGCACGCCCCTTTGAAGATCTTCACCAGCACCCTGCAGCAGTGGAAGCAGTTGCCTCGTGGGCACAGCTTCATGGGGTTGAGGCAGCAGCCGGTGTATAGCCTCCACAGCCTGTTGCTGAAGAACAGCCCGAGGACCAGAAGAACAACAGCCGGGCCCAGGAGGAAAATTATGCCGTAGGAGAAGTTTTGGCTGCGGTTGCAGGGGCACTGGAAGGAGACCATGGAGAAGATCCGCTCCCCACCGATAGTCAGGAGCGCCATAAAGCTGTAGCCTATGGTGGCCTTCTGGTCCAAGAAGAAACGCAGGACGGTCTGGAAGTTATCCATGTCCACGGTGAGGTATCACACACGCTCCGCAACAAAGCAAGGAATGAAGATCCAAGTTTAAATCAATGCTCCTTCGCGTCCAGTTCCTTCTTAACTGAAAGAAAAATCTAATGTAATTGCCCCTCCCTTTGGCTCTGCTTGTTCTCCGGACTCCTCCCCTCTGTCATTCGGATCCCATTCATTATCTGGTCCGCTGTGGGATTTCCTCGTTCTTTTCTCATTCCACTGACAGTTGAATTTGCTTCCCCTATATTCTGTTCCACTTGTTCAAGCTTGTTCTCTGGTCATCCAGACAACAACTAGTTGTTACAGGCGGAGTCACCGACGCTGGAGAAATATTGTTTATATTTGAACTTGGGTAAAAAGAAAAGATACCTAGCTGCAATTCGGTGCTACCTCCGAAACTCTGCCCCCAAATTGAACATGCATTGCCAAGGGTGGGGATAGTGTTGTGTAGTGTGTGATGTCTGCACCTCTGTTTTGTGTTCCCTTTTACAGGGCCAGGGGTGGGTAGAAACACCTGATTATGTTTTCAGCGTGTACGTAGAACGGACAGCTAGCAGACCATGAGAAGATGAATATGACAATGAAGTGTATTAGCGGACTCCACCTTTAACTCCTTTTGTTTACTTTTGTCTCAATAAAGTCAGATTTATTTACATAGCCCTTAACCACATTCTAGTCTCCAAGGGCTGCACAAGCCTGTTTTCGCTGAGATAATAGTCCGGAGAACCTGTTCACATTGGCGTTCTCACAGAGTTTCCAGGCTATTAACTCAGCAGAAACAGTTGAGCTGAGAGCAATAGTCGGGCGGAGCCAGGCTTGTGCAGCCCTTAGACTGTAATGTAAGGGTCTAAAAGATATAAGATTAGACAATATAGATTATATCGAAATAGTATGCATTTATTCATTTTCGATTTGTTCGTCTTTACCTCCATGCCTGCACTTGGCCTGAGCAGTGGAGTCAGGAGCGAGTGACCACAAGAGAAAGCTCACATATGTCAATTAATGTTAATTAATTAATTAAAATGACAGATCTCCATTGGCTTTCCTGTTTATTCTCTATGCCTGAAGGATTTAGCCCCCTTTTTAGAAAATACCGATATATTCCGTGTATCGATATTCAACCTAAATATATCGGGATATCATTTTTGGTCCATATCGCCCAGCCCTATATTTCTTCTCCATGGTCTTCCATTGCACCTGCAACCACAGCCAGAACTTCATCTACAGCCTCACCTTCCTCCTCCATGGCTGTCGCTCTTCATTGTAATTACGCACTCATTGGTTGAGTTTTAAATATAAAACTCTCCTTGGGTTTGTTCCGGATTATTTATGCACTTTTCTCTCAAAAAGCCAAAGTATATCTGGCCTGTGCTCTCACGACACGTTGAAGTTGTCTGTTCCCTGGGTGCATACTGAGATAGGCAAGACAGCTTTTAAGTATGCTGCCCCAACTGCCTGGAATGATGTACAGAATGACTTATAGCTGCGTGAATTGATTTATTTTAAAGTCTTTGGATTTCCTTTAGGTGATGTGAAAAGGGACATGAATTGCTTCACGTCTAATTGATTATGACTGATAGATTCATGAATTCCATTTATTGTGGTGCTGTAATTGAATGGTGGACATTGTGTTTAAATGTTGTATGTGGACGTTTTAAGATGCCCTCTTGACCAGGTCGCTCTTGGAAAAGAGATTTCAATCTCAAAGTCTTTTACCTGGTTAAATACAGGTGTGTATAAAGCTGTTCTGATACTGGGGCTGTCCTTCAGCAACAGGCTGCGGAAGCTCTTGCCCAACCTGATTGGGCCGCCTGAGTAATTGTGGTAGAGCTAGATGAGGCGATCACAACATCTGCCCCAAAGCTGTCCAATGGTTTCAAAATGAAGCAGAGGTCTACGCCCAGCAGGCATCGTTTGTTAACTGCTCCTCCCACCGAGCAAGGAAAAACCTCCTGTTAGGCGGTCGGTAACGACGAACACAAAGTTACAAAAACAAGGAATTTAATGTAACACAAAGCATATACAAAAACGGAACCACGCAGGGTTGTAACCAAAAATCATAACATGAGCGTTGCCACAAGAATAACCCACAAGGGTTAGAATACAAAAGGCAACTAATAAAGGGGAACACAAATCGGTGATTAGTACTCCGGGGAGCGGGAGCGTGTGGGAGAGGCTGGTACCGTTCCGCCACGGGACATAGGTGTGACACCTCCACAAAAACACACAAACATCACAACGGCTCCATGCTGTGGCAGAAACATGTAAATGTAGTTTGACAAACACTAATTCTCACACTTCTGACTATTTCTCATGTCCTGTAAAATAAGCACATCACAAACATACATTTACAGCTTTTAGTTGACACTTTTATCCAAAGCAACTTATTGGTCATTAGCTTCTAATAGGTAGTAAACATAATTAAAACACATTCTGTTAGATGTTATTCAGTCATTCGGTGAGTTACATAACATACTATTACACAAACACACTACCCATCTTCCGTAAGAGACTCAAGACACATCTCTTCAATATCCACCTTGATACCTTGACCAGCGATCTCGCCACCTCTTAGCACTCTCTCCTATCTAAGAATGTCATCTTTTAGATCTTCTCATGCTCTTAAGTTTTGAACTTACTTCTCATTCTCTTATTTCTCACTATTAAAAATATAAATATTTGTATGCACTTTATTAGCTAGGCCATTACCTATTGCATTTTATATGGTTTATTACGTGGTAACAGGTATAATGGCATTATGCTGCATTTGATCTATTTAGAATATTGTTTGCTTACAATTGCAGGTATATTACCTGTTCAACTACTGACAAATGTACTACATGTAAGGTGCTTTCGATAAAAGTGTCTGCCAAATGCCGTAAATGTAACAAACATACTTGCTAATACGCGCTTGGAGCATAAACATTCCAGGTTATAATAGCATACAACAATAGATATGCACAGCAAGAGTATAGCAGTATGAATAGAGGCAGATACAGGTGGGTGACCATCTATCTGTCTCTATTCTCACTATACTCTCTACGACGCTGCTACACTACTATACATTCCAGAGTGGGATGAGAGAGGTCACTTGCTAAAGTACCAAGGTGGTTTCTGAAGAAGTCCAAGTAACTACAACTTCCTAGTAGCTTCTCCATCTTCATCGTCGAGTCACAGAGCGTATGCAAATTATTTTTTGGATTATCATTAATGCCGATTACCGTTGGTTTAAAGCAGAAATCCTCAACCTTTATGCTGACTGCACTCGTGTTAATGTCCTCTAGCACATATACAATATCATATGGACATGTAAACAAGGTAAAAAAAAAAAAAAAACAACAATGATTTTCACCAGAGGGGGTGTTGCAGAAATGCATATTAATTTGCATGTAATTGAATATCTACACACCATATCATTGTTGAGAAGAGGAACGCCAGTTTGCCACAGAGAACATCAGAGGCAATGGAGAAAGTTCCACTTCAGGCAAATGAGTGCTCTTACTTTCTCCCCGAAATCGTTTTCAGTCCTGCCACATTCCCGGCAGAGGGCCGGAGCACTCGCCATGATGGCGTTTGAGTGCATAGTACAACTGTCACATCCCTACCTGCAGCAGCACCCTCTGCTGGCCCTGCTGTGCAAAGGCGGTCTACATCACCGGTTTACTAGATACCACTGCCTGGCTCACCACTGTTAACCAGCAGCTGCACCTCATTTGTTAACAGGCAGAACCCATATGTACGGCCTGCTTTCCTTTGTTCTCTTGTTGAGTATTGTTTGTCCGTGCCACTGCTTCGGCAGTGTGATTTCTTTGAAAATTAAACCTTCTCTAATTTTTATCTCCGCGAGGTTTCTGCCACCTCCACTACTCTGTGACAATAACGCATAGGCACTTGTCAGGGAACGTACATTATTAGTTTACTTGGGCTGATGCTAGTCACAATAGCTCATGTAAATGTGCACATCATAAGTGAATTAAATGTTTAACAACACATAGAAAAATTGTGATTAAACTGAACAAATGATTTGGATTTGGATGATGGTATACACAGCACAGTGCAATGGGTGCACTGTGCTGGATGTTCATGAGACCTTCACATTGAATTCTGGGTGAAGAAGGCCCACTTCCTGTTCAAACCCCCCCCCCCAAATGTGGTCAAACCTCAGATGTTTGAGTTCCACACAACATGACCTACTAGTATATGTGAACATGATACTGTAATGATTGTAGAATAAAATGTATAACAGCCAATAATAATAATAATAATAATAATAATAATAATAATAATAAATCAGTGAATATTCATTATTAAAAATGATATTAATTGTCACTGTGATTGTTAGGACCATGATGACTAAAGCCTCCTTCAGCCAGAAAACTGAATTATAATAAAAATGTTTTTGCGTAAATCTCACGTGACGTTTTGTTCTCTCTTTTTTGTCTTCCATTCGCTATTCCCTAAAGTCGTCTGCGACAGTGGTTGTTTGGGATGGTCTGGAGTTTGTAGTTCACGACCATACTGTCAGTATAAGTTCTGAAGGAGATCGGAAGGCGTATGTTCCTCGACATCCTTGTTGGAGACAAGTAAGGTCCTCGCATCATCACAGCACCTTAGTCTCATCCACAAACTGGAGCACAGAAGGGTTGTTGATGTCCGGGTTGTCGGAGTGGATGGAGGTCATCCTCATCAGTGCCGTGTCGGTATCGTTGAGCGTCTCCACGTACTTGTGCATGGTGCTGTAGTAGTGGTCGCTGGTGCTGAAGCTGTACAAGGCTGACACCTTCTTCCACGCGTTGTTGGAGGGAGTGACCATGTGTTTGGGAGGCGTCTGCGTGAAGAAGCTCTTCAGGTTCCTCTCTGCGAGCTCCTTGGCGTGGTTGGAGGAGTAGGACTCCAGGAGCTGGCCCTCTGCTTGGCTGTAGGACATCCAGAACTTCAGCTGCAGGTAGCTGATGGGGGACCTGCATCTCGCCAGACATGTCAGGAAGAGGTTGGACAGCACCATGGAGGCAATAAGAAGCCAGCCAAGGATCTGGAACCAGCAGTTAAACGCATTGTTTACTTCTGATGTTATGTTTTTACCTCAGATATTAAGCCCAAGTCAACTTTGACTTCCTTCTTATCCTGACTGGCCTCTCTCTTCAAAACATTGCGCGTCCAATACCGTAGTCACCACCATGCAAATTAATTGTCCTCCATCCATACAGTATATTTAATTATATAATAATTATAGTAATACTACTAGACTGTTCACTCTAGAATTATTAATAAGCATTACTAATTGCTCACATTAATTCCATTGGCCTTTATATTCACTTGTAGAGTAAAAGTAATCTCTTTCTCACCTGAGACTCGGCGCGCAGGGTATTCATAATTTCAATACTGGTGCTTTTCCCACTTTCACATGGAAACTTGTACAGTTCCTCCTGGCACTTCTGGTCACCACATAGGTGATCTTTATATACGGTCACATTGACGCCTGTCATGGCGCATTGGAAGTAATTACCGGTGAGTAAAGCAACTGCTATCCAGCTAGAAGGCGCAACCATCGCCGCGGTGGAGATCTGGAAGAGGGTGTATCCAAATGCAATAAGTGTCCTTGGGCGACATAATGCTCTGCGATGACACATTCCTGTTAGCAGTTTCCACGTCTTTTTACTCAAGATGTAGCCCAACACCAAAAGTGCCAAGGCTGGTACCAACAAAAACACCAAGCCGTATAAAAGGTTCCATTGGTTGCAAGGACACTTGAACACGACCGTAGAGAAGATCTGTTCTCCGCACGCAGTCACCAAAGCAACCAAGCCGAATCCAAGGTTTGTCTGTTTCTCAGCGATGTTGAGAACTGTTTTGAACTTGTCCATGTCTTCTTGAATCTCGTCAATCTAAGACAATGTCTTTGGTCACGAGTGTTTCTGTTTCATAAAATGTTCACGGTCTCGTTTCCTCTTTCTTTTTCTGTTGTTTCTTACAGCCTATATCCACCCACCCCCCTCTTTTCCCTCAGGTATCATGTATCGAGCAATGCTAGAGTCTCGACTTATTTATAAAGAAGGACATTGACTCTGCACGTACAATGGGAGGCTGGCCTAACCCACAGTACCACTTGTTTATTTCGTTTAATATAAAATAATACTTATATGTTGTATATTTCATAATTGTGTTAAAAGCACGGTCATGATGTTGTCGTATCCATAGGTCGTATCACGTTTAAATTTACCTGGCTGTACGGTAGCATATTATATTCAACTATTCTCCAAACCAGTTTGGGGCGCTATAGTAAAAGAACCGGAGCAATCAAACTTTCACTTGGTGAAGAAGAAGAGTCTGTTGTAGAGCGGACAGATTTCGAAGCAACCTCCCGTGTCAAACTGTCGGATTTAAGTGTCGAACTACATTTTATGCTTTTCTCTCACTGGTTAACATCGTTGCAAAATATTGCATCCATAATACAAATCGAGTTGTGTACACGTCATAGAAAATCTCGCAGAGATGGCAGAAAATACAGGTGAGTGTCACAGCTAACGTTAGCCGGCTACTCAACGGTACAAGCTAGCTGCTGATGTCGTGCCGAATCGTTCCCATCTTCTAAATAGAAATGTATTGCATAGATATTATAAACGTGCCCCGCCACCTAGTTTAGTGTAGTAATATTGACACATTAGAATATAATTGTTACTCTGAATCTGCAAAACGAGTTTGTTTTGCCTAAAACTAGCAGTACTGTTATAGTAAATAAAGGAACAGTTTTGGTCGGGGGACGTTTTCTGCACGGCAGTTTATCATGCCAACAATGGTGCTACAATCGCTTGGATGTCGTAACGTTACGTTTTAAATGCCAAATCGTGTCAGCTTTGAGACATTTGTTAAGATGTCTAATCTATTAGCAGTTTGTCCAAACAATGGGAACATATGGCGTTTTTCAAATGGCGATGATCCGCTGAGGTGCCGTAGCCGATACGTTAAGACAATATCACATAACCTTTGGTTATATACACCTTTATTTAACCAGGTCTTATTGATATTGAAATCTCTTTTCCAAGAGCGACCTGGCCAAGAGGGCATCTTAAAACGTCAACATACAACATTTAAACACACAATGTCCACCATTCAATTACAGCACCACAATAAATGAATTCAATTAGACTTGAAGCAATTGCAATCCTTGTCCCTATTCACATCCCCTAAAAGAAATATAAATGAAATCAATTCACTCAGTCATTCTGTATATCATTCCAGGCAGTTGTGACCATACTTAAAAGCTTTCTTGCCCAACTCCGTACACAACCCGGGAACAGACAATTGATTGGTTGAATACCTTTAAAAAATAAACATTTTTTCCAGATCAAAATGAGTTGAAGCATGACCATTCTGCATCTCCTGGAATAGCAGATGAAGAGAGAGGACTGGCAGCAAGTGCTTATGAAGCATTTCGGGTAAATATCTCTGCCACTTAATAGTCCTCAACGTGTTGCCCCACTTATTCATATTCCAGACTAGTAGATGGCG
>JAODLL010020651.1:0-25988 GCA_026546735.1 Forbesichthys agassizii | reverse complement strand
AGAGTATTCGAATACTCGTTCGGAAATACCATCAAGTATTCGAAACCTGTAAAATGGTATTCGGGACAGCCCTACATAAATTATTGTCCTTTAACACTTTTTAGAAATATAGAGTAAGGGTGATTCCCTGGTCTGTAATCTTGAATAAGATAAACATTATGTTAAACCTGTTAAAGCAGGATTTAACAAATAATAGCTTCATTATGTCAAAAACACATATTTATAGTGATGCACTTGGTATTGCAGAATTATTGTTGTAAAATTGTAGTGCTCTTACCTCTGTGGGAATCGCCAGTGAGGGAAGAAAAGCCTTAATGTAGCCATATTTCTGCATTATCACCATAACAACACAGCGTAGCATCTCCAAAATGGCGGCCTTTGGCCTAAACAGAAAGCACAGCCCCAAACACACACACACACACACACACACACACACACACAGAGTGAGCTGGACATATTTTGTATTACTACTGACCCGTTTTCAGATTTTAATTAGGAGGTAATGTGCCAGTGAGTCATTCACCTGGTAAATATGTTTTTTGGCACAAGGGCACACATAGCATTTCCTAGCATGGTTAGACCCTCCTGTTCATTTTCACAATGTCAAATGTTTTTGTAGAGGCATTGACATTAGTATCAATTAAAGTGATTAGCAGGTGACTGAACTAACTTCAACCAATCAGACTGTATTCTTACGGTATTCAAGCACAGGTGTGTTAGGTGGTTAGGTTAGGTGTCAGACATTGTTACAATATTACCTCAGGCACTTATTACCCATACATACTGTTGTCATCAACAGAAATACTGAACTGAAAACTGATGGGGTTTTTTTTCCAACGTTCTTTGTATCCAGACTGACCAGAGCAAAATGGAATATGTAGCCTGTGAGGTCAGGATAGTCCCACACCGGCTAAGGACATCAGTGATTTGAAATAACGAGTCCTAGCCTGCGTACTTGGTAGTGAGTAGAAACTGGAGATCACCACACTTCCCACACAAAACCGAAAGGAAAACGTGAAATATTTGCAAGAGATGCAGTGCTGAGCCACTGTACGTGGCTTAGCACACCAATAAAGAAACAGACCACATTACCTCTGATCAATAAGGAACCCCAGGGAGGTGAGAGTGAAGAGAATGTAAGCTATCATCGCCAGGATGGTCATCTGAGACAGCATCTAAAACAGAGAAGACATATTGTATCTGCGTGCCGTGAGAAAAACCGTTTTTTTTGGAAAAGATGCAGCAGAACCCACAAGCTAAAATCAATAAAACCAATGGATAAGTTATGAGCAGTGGAGAAGTGAGTGGGAGAGGAATCTTAAACCGCATTGCTGTTAGTCGACTTGACGGTGCCAAACAAAACATGTCTGCCCTTTAAACTCAACAGTGTTGGCTTGTATCCTCCCACAATGTACCCTTCCTCTTCCGACTCTTTAGTAATCTCCAATGGGTCTTGACAGGGGACTCGACCGCAGCAAAAGGACTAGCGTTTGGAATCTCGATAGCTCCATGAACGTAGCCAAGACGACCAGTGTGAGAACACTAATCCTGTGTGGATTCAGACTGACCTCTGTTGTGCGTTCAGTCCATGCATAAACATGCGCGCGAATACGCAAACGTACATTTTCCCTGATACATTCTGTACGTGATATTCCTTGACCTAATTTATGTTCTTTAACCTAAGTCACTGGCTGGGGGCAACAGCTGGAGGCCCAGGGGTCTCCTGAGGGTGCCATGGTTTGTCAGCTAGGTTTTACGTCACTCTGACACTCAATACTGAGGCCCACGGCCGAGTTTCACTGACAGCTCCCATACCATACTTGCCCAACAGGCCATATATAGTAAACATACAGTAGTATCAACCCATCAACAGGACCCTGTAAAGCAGATATTCTTAATGTTGATCCAAGAACACTAATCTGCGTGTCCCACAAGAGCCATATTCTCCAAGCTGGATAGGAATGGTATGGGTACCATTCCGTGATTCACATGCACGGGTCTGGTTGGCATCTCGTCGCATTTACATCCCATTAAGGAAAGTCAGCCTGGACCATATTTGTTAAGAGACTGATCAGCTGTACGCTACACTCAAGTTCAAAGGCTATAGATACAGTTATTCTTAGCTAGTGATTGCTAGCAATAGGAGAAATATTTGGGTATCAAGGGTTATGTGAACCTGTGTTTAATAGGCCAAGGGGGAACGCAACCCAGACATGTTTGGTCACATGAGCTTTCCATTGACTACCCTTTAACCCAAGGGGCCAGCCCTTTGACACTACCTAACATTTTTTAATTCTCTAAGTGTATATAGCAACAGAGCTGCATTCGGCACATGTTTTATTATGACTTAAGTGTCAAATTTCAGCGAAATAGAAATAGAAATATAAACTACAGTAAATTTAACACAAGGCAGGAGTGCAGTGCCGTAGACTGTTTTTGTTTCTGTTGTCCCTCGAGGCATGGGAGATTAATTCATTATTGAGGCCATTACTACCATCGTTATATGAAGTTGCAAGTCAAGACTAATGTTGCTGTTGGTAATTTAAACAATACATAAATACTACACCATAGCATTTCCCCTAATTTTTAATACTTTATTGTCACACATTCCCAATGATCAATTACAGATTAGGACGTCCATACATAAGTACATACATACCTACCCCATAAGCATGTTTATGTCAGCAAAACTGTCCATTTAATGGACCTTTCGTAGTATGATTGACAGGCAATCTGACTAATCAGAAGACCGAAAACAGTCTCTACACGGATAAACAAAAATCAATGCGTTCGCCGTGGGAATGTACCGGCTGCAGAGAGAAAACGGTTTTATTTCTTTTTAAATGAAATAGTAGGCTTCTAAATTTAAATGAGAAACCTTCAGGTAACTATTGTATAACCTGCCATTTTCAGATATTCTCCCATTATTGTTAATGACACAGTGTTGGTCGTCTCTGGCGTTATGGTCAGCCCAGAGCCATGTGGGTCAGTTGTCCGACAGACCCGCCCATGGGAAAGGTCCATTCTCTGATCACCGTGATCAGAAACAGAATGATAAATTATTACAATTTTATTTTAATTTTAAAAACAGTGATACCTGGACATCACCTGGACAGCCCACGTTTTGTGTTTAGTGACAACGCTAATGTACACTAATCTTACAGTTCTTCCCCATCATATTTTAAGGCATTTAGCTAACCTAGAAGAAAACATACACTTAGGCGATGATGTAATTGAAGAGTAGCTCCACTTGTTTGAAATAGCAGTGTTTTCATGGCTTGGAATTAGCGCTACGGTCATAAATTGTCCTGCAGTGTATCATCAATTGTCAGGCTAAATAAGCGGCTAGCGAACATGCAAGTATAAATACATACAGTGACATGATTTATTGTTGGGCCAGAGTGCTCACTTTGTTATTTTCCTTCCAAATCCTGATTGCTGCAACCTGAAGGCTATTTGGGTTGGGAAATGGTTGACTGGACAATTAGAGCGTTTGTGTTCACTGCTGGACCACCAGCTGTTGCTGCCTTTTCATTGGCCACGGAGGAGGGGGGAACTCTCCACTGGGGCTTTTGCTTCGAGGGAGGGATCACAACGAAGGTAAAGTAGAGATCACAAAAAGATGGGGCTGGGCGAGACAGCGTTTTTTGGCTAACCAAAACTATGCCTCTGGGGAAATAAGTCTTCCAAAGATAACTGTAGAGGAGACCTGTTTTTTTTTTTTTCTTTTTGAGAGGGAAAAAGGGGGTCTTTTGGCTCACCACATGGAAAATAATAGACAAAGGTTGTTCTTAAAGGGAATGTCGATCAGTCATTCTGTCAAGATGTTAGGCAGAGCAGGTCTTTTCCTGTTGGCTAAATAAGGCAGTCCATACGACGGTGGAGCTCCCACAACACAGGAACATTGGTGAAATGATGAAAGAAAACTATTCTGTGCAGGTCTCAAGTACAATGCTGCTTATCGTGTTCCAACAGATACAACAGACTGCAATAACCTAAGAGGTTTTATATAAGGGAATTTGTCATTTGTCACTGGTTCGATTCCCAAGTCTGGCTTGAATAATGATGTCCCATTAATGATGTCTCCCCCCCTTCCCCAGACAGAAAGTACTTTTCAGAAAGTAAAATTACGTCTTCCAGCTTATATGAAATGAATACTTGCAGTCCGTGCAGTATTTTTTATGTAATAATGTGTTTGGAACTAAATCATTTACTGCATTAGATTGTCTGGACCCTTGCCATTGTAACTACAGTCCATAATGTTTAACAGTGATCAATTGGTGGGCTATGAGTTATTGGTGGATATTAATGTTACTGGTGGTTACCATGAGTCTTCATAGTAGTTAACTCAGCATTAAGTACAGTATTTTGGTGGTCTGACAAAACAGTTTTGTTGTCATATTTAAAGCCCACAAAGACTCCTAATTGCCCAATTTGATTTTAAACAGGTTATGAAACCTATTGAGTGCTTTGAGAACGAGTATTTGATAACCTGTCTGTAAAATGGTATTTGGACCAGCCATAACATTGTACAGAATATTACTGTACAGTGTTGAGGGTAACACATTATGTAATATAACGTGTTACGTAATATTACTACTAAAGTGAATAACTGGGACACCACAACAAGCTAGATTGCTACAATGCTATATACAAGATTGCGACGAACAGAGATTTGAAAGAAAGAGTGAATGAGTGCTCTCCTCCGTGGGGAGGATGGGAGTGAGAGAGAGATAGAGGGAACTGTCCTCTGTAGAAGGCTTCAAGGTTGTGAATCTGTCTGTGTTCTGCTGTACATGTGTATGCAGTAAGCTATGTTGTACTGTCATTATTGAGCGCTACCAAATAATGTAGCCAATCAACGTGGAAATCCCTGTCAATAGTCGGCTATGATCAGCTTTCTTTGAGTTCCTCCTGCTGTTCTACGCAACATTTTTAGATGTAGTCCTTAGCTGTCTCAGTGTTTTCAATTTTTGAGATGATCTTCTCATCTTCTAGTCCCGTTTGAGGCAAACATGCCAATTAATTTCATGCCAAATATGTTACACTGTATTCATAAAATGACACACACAATAAGGTAGAGTTTGTGCAAATTCCACTTTTGATGTGAGAAACACGCACCATTTTGGCCTTGAACAAGTCATCGTAGATCCCCAAAACAAGCAGGAACTGTATCACCACGTAGGCTTGTACAATGACGGGCCAACTTGAGTGATGAGGTCTCTCCTCTCCAGTAACCTGCATTCAAGAGAAAAGACAAATAAAATGTGTTTAATATCCTGGAAACTGTTTTATAGTGTACAGTGTAATCAGGCCAATACCTACTGTAGAAACTGCAAACATTTAACAATTAAACTGTTCAGACACACATGATGCTTTCAACAGGTAAGATCTTTCAGGAATTACACATGCCATCGTCAACCTGGCATCAAACCTGTATGTTTGTTCGCACACCAGTAATAACTACAGTAGTGCCGGTATTACTAAATTACATAACTGCTCTCGTTGAAGGTGTGGCAATCATTCCTGTCAGCTGGTTCACTATTTGAATGGACTGAAAATGGCATACTTTTAGATTGAATAAAAAAAAACAGCAGTTGTATGAACGATTACTTCTGGCGACTAGGATTGAAATAAGTTCAGTTTCAGTTTCGCTCTACACTATCTCTGCTACAGCGCTTCAATTACAGTTAGACTGCTTTTAAGACTAAGGCTAGACTGTTCAAATGTATGGTAAATAGTACATTCAGCCAACAAACACATTTAGGATTTATTTGGTGTAAATAGAAATATAACAGTGCTTTAATAATTTGTTTGGCATATTGTGTGTGTCAAAATAATATGCAATTAGCCATAAGGGTATTATAAACCAATTGTTTCCCCTTTGGGAGCGATACATGAAAAATGAACCAGACAACGATGTTAGTCTTTATTCCAGGGGTTTCCCAAGAAACCAAGAAACCTAACCACCACATGTGGGTAACCCACACACCCCCAACCCTGTAGGTAAGCCAGCAGACATCTCTGCTTTACCTCAAAAGGAGTTGAAACATTTAAACGCTGCCCTCCTTTGTTAACCCTCTCACTCTCATATATTTTTTTTCCTTCAGTTTCCTCAGATATTGACACACACCCCTCTATGGGCTACAATGGGAAGTCTTTCAAGATATTTCAGTCAAATTCCAGCTTTGTCCACATGTTTAGAATCACCCTGCTGATTTCTAGGGGCCAATTTAATTGTGAAGGCAAAGGGGAGTGTTTTTTTTTTTAGTGTGAAGCATGAGGGAACTGAACCATGTGCCACCATCAGCGTTATTTCAAAGCTAACCGCTGGGGCACCCAACTGGAGCCTGTTTTTCTCTCCACACACACACACACACACACACACTCAAGCACACATTTAGAAACTCACACGTACTCCCAGACACATTTAGTAAGTAACTCTCACACACACACATAAAACTGCGTACATTTGATCCCCCAGACTGCATAGAGAGATGGCTGAGAATTACCCTATGTTGTTCCCTCTACAAAGGCTTGTTAGATTTATTTGTTGTGGTGTTTTCTTGTAAAGAACAAAGAATAATTTCTGCCCTGTGTATTGTGTGTGTGTTAAAATTATTAACAGGATATTGTGTTGAAAGAGCAATTTTTACTAACATGAGGAATCTCGCTGTAGTCTCCCAGCCTTGGTTTACCAGGTACCCAGCTCGGGCCCTTAAAGAAAGTCGACACTTTATCCAACATATTATTGTAGCTCTTGGATCGTCTCCAAACATCAATGTAGTTTTGTAGCTAAAAAGAAGAAAAACAAGGAGACATTGCCATGACTCAAATCTCAATAAACAACAAAGCACTATTTGTTTAACAGTATCAAAGTAATTGCTGTACTAATTAATAGTGTGTGGAAATGAATGTCGGCATCTGTGTGGTCAATGCATGCCACGCGAGAGGACAGACAAAATAATAATGTACTGAATGTACTTTGTGACATTTCATTTTACAGTTCTCAGCTGAAGTGGCTTAAAGTGAAGTAATGTGGGCCATATGGCTGCTCAGCTGAAATGTAAGATTGTGCCTCATCCACCAGTAAACCCTGCACAATCAATTGATAAGCTAACTACCTAAACAACGGCCTGGTGGCATACAGTAGAGAGTCCAGTCATACAGATATCCACTTACTAAAACTACGGTTCAAATACTACCCTGGTCCTGCAGAGGTGCCCCTTAAACTGACACCAAACACAGTCCACACTTAGAGTCCACACTTAAATTAGATAAAAACTACAGTGGCACTGACCTGAATATGTAATATTTCAAATGTGTTGATGGGAAAGACTAGGCCGTACACTATTTTGTCGGTCTCTGGAGCGAAAGTACCTGCAGAGGCAAACATTTAAAAAAATAAAAAATAAAGACCATATTAATAACATGTTACCTGATATTTTATCATTATAAAGAATATCATGTGTACATTGTTGTTTTGCATTTTTGTGGAATGTAAAAGAAATAAGAAACTTGCCAAATAAGCGGTCCCATACAATCAAAACGCCCCCATAATTCTTGTCAATGCAGTAAGGGTTCCGCCCTGGAAAGGTAACAATTAATAACTTGAATTTGCAGTATCACAGAAAAATAATAATAATATTAATATTATTATTATTATTAATAATAATAATAATAATAATAATAATAATAATACATTATTTATAGATCACCTTTAAAAACAGTTAACAAAGTGCTTTGACAGACAGAACTAATCAGAATAATCCGTCAAAAATAAAAGCACAATAAAAGTTCGAAAATGTAATAATACTACAAGTTATTATATTTACAGAATGATCAACAAACAAATATATATAATAAAATATATATAATATATAATAATTAAATCAATGTAAAAAATAAAATGTAAAATAAACACATTGTGTCTATGATTAATGTGGCATAGAAGCAGCATATAAATATAAAATACAAATGGAACTAAAATAGAACCTTGTGGTACACCACAGTTAATATTTGATGAGCGGGAGAAGTATTGATTTATGGTAATCGCTGACAGATGACATGCACAATAACTGAATAATAACAAAACCTACTGTAAAGGTCTTTGTGTCTAACATTGTGGTTAAGAATCCCAGCTTGCATCATTAAACCATCCGGCAGGTATACAATTTGCAGGTTTGAAACAACACTACACCAAGTAGCAAAATCAGCTGGTTGGAATGACAAACTGCTTTTGTGCTCTTTGTTTGAAGGTATAGTTAAAAGCAAAGGTTCAGTCAGGTTTCTCTCCTTTTAAAAATAAACCTTTATTTCACAAGGAAGGACTCACTGAGATTACAATCTATTTTTCAAAAGTGTCCTGGTCAAGACAGGCAACAACAACAAAACAGAAAAACAATTTTACAATAAATAATGTAAAACACATAAAATAATTATATAAAATAATAATAAATAATCAAATAAAAGAACAGTTTCTAAAATCACTCACAAGTAGGTAGTCCCTCTGCCATTACCTTCCTTGTATCTTTAAAAACTACCAATGCTATAAAGGTCAGATTGAAGAGCATGCCACGCTACTGGAGCAGCAACCCTACATGCTCTATTACCCATCTGTAAGGACTGCGGGAACTGACCAAACAAAGAGGTCTTTTTTGCTTATACGTTCACAAAAGATAAGATGTCGTCAAACCCAGAATAACTTTAGAAATCAACCTGTTGGCAACGAGGGCCAGCCTACCCTATTGTAAAAAACAGTGATGAGTATGTGCTCTACAGTTGGTAATGGAACTCAAGGCTCCATGATATACCATGTCCAGAGCATGCAGATGGACATGAAGCCTGCATGTAGATGACATCCCATAATCAAGGACAGGCAGAAAAGTAGCACTCACAAGTATTTTTTCTAGCTTCAAAGAAAAACAAGACTATTTTTCTCAAATAAAAACATGACCTTATCATCAGTTATTTAACCAACTGTAAAATATGCCACTTAAGGAGATGATTTTCATATTCATTGATGGCACTTAAGTGAAAAGTCCAAGATATTTATATACCGCTCGTAGTAATCTACAGATTTTTTATTTGAGTTTGAAAACATCATGTATTTAGTTTCAACAGATAAAAGTGTAAAAATAACAGGGCATATCTTACCATGGTGAACTCTGTGGTGACTCGGGGTGTTAAGAACCCACTCCAGAGGTCCAAGATCTCTGACTAACTGAAAGAAAATAATGCATATCCAACATGGTAAATAGACAGATATTCAAAGCGCTTTACATTATTTGCCTCACACATTCACACACACACATTCACACCGATGGCGACGTCAGCCATGCAAGACCTGACCACCGGAAGCAGTTAGGGTTAGGTGTCTTGTTCAAAGGCACCTCAACACTTTGTGAGGAGTTAGCGGGGTTCGAACCAGCGAGTTCTTGATTACCTATCATTTACACTCTACCACTGCGCCACATGCCATACTACTGATTAAGCTTATTGCTGAAACACATACTATGTCACTGACTGAATGGATTATTTGTTATCTGTCAAGTAATGGCATATGTAAATAAGCCCTGGACTAACTCTGCTGCATCAAATTGTAAAGTTTATGTTTAAATTTGTACACCGGCCCTTACAAATGAATACATATAGAAAAGATAAGAATTATGGAGCAATAGACTGTAGCAGACTGTAGTGAGATGGAAAGATTCTGGTTTGAGTGATGGTTTAATACATTTCTCATCTCAACGCTGTCGAGTAACTGATTTCGGGAGACCCTGCATTTCCTTTCTGCTTATGATAAGGAGGAGACGATGCGCGGTGCGGGTACACCACAGACACATTTGCGATCATGCCTGGAGTGTGGGGGAGATTCATACAAAACTGCATTTTATGCTACAGACACTACTGGTGAAGTGCCACTAGCATTATCTTAAGTTAGCCGACATGCCTAACAAGTTGGACCTTTGATCTTGGGATGCTTTCATGAATAGCCTATATTTGTTGGTTCTTAAAGATGCCCCTTTAGACCATAAATATAAAACTAGAGCACCAAAACACAGACAATTAATTAAACAAATTTTAGAAGGCAATCAATACAATGACATTTTGTAACTAGAAACACAGGATCTAGGCACACGGGTACATTTTACTCGTTGGCGGTTTTAGGTATACACGTTGGCGGTTCTAGTGTTAAAATGCACGTTTTAGCTTATAAAAAGTCAAAATCATTATGGTAATATAAGAAAAGTGTTTTTGTAGGCACCAGCTCCAGAATTTCTGATCTGGCCATGATTTTACAGTCGTCAACCTCAGACTTAAACCCTGTCTCCCTGAGGAAGCAGTAGCTGTTGCAGACCGTGAAAAAGAGAAAATGCAGGAATGATACGGTTGCCAATGTGTTCCTTTCATTAGCATTAAAAACATACAATGCTGTTATCTATAATAACTCCTACTAAATGCTTTTACATGATGCTTCATTTAGATGTTCAGAGAACTGACGATAAGTTAGCAATATTTCTAAAATTCCTCTTGACATAAATGCCCCCACAAACACACTTACCCAGCCCAAAACCAACAAACAAACATACTCTTGCACAACTTGGGGGGGGGGGGGGCATCCTATTATATTAAATAACGCTTTACTATCTACACACAGAAATGGCAGATTGACATTGTCTTTGGGAGTGAGTTTTACTGACTTTGATATTCTGAGGCGACAAGACAGACCGTTCAATCTGGTGGAAAATTTTCTCAACTGGACAGCCCTTCCCAGGGATTCATTATTTCCATGTAATGACTGCGTCTGGGACGTTTTTTATCTTGAAAGAAAAGGTTCTCCACCACTTCACTGCAGCTCCAAGTCTGGAACGGTGTCGGGGGAATGGCGTGCCAATAAATTACATGACATAAAAAAAGAGCCATAAAGAAGGCATAAATTACAGCCTTTCTGAAAACGTTACTATTATAACTGTTCTAGCTAATAGTGCACACCAAAATGGAAGGCGTTCCAATTCGGTTCGTTCCCACTAACGATCATGGGGACTGTAAAAGTGATACCCTGAGTCCCTTTTAAGAGAGGGTGAGCGTTTGTGCTTCTGTTTGGAATATTTCATAAAATCTCATTAGATTTTTATTGAATACAGGATCCACTGTAACTGCGGGTATACATTATAAAGGCTAATCAAAATGGTGCAGGGAACTAAATAAAATCCCTTCAAATTTTAGAATGTAACAGCATGTTTTAGTGTGTGTATATATATATAATATATATATATATATATATATATATATACATACATATATACTGTATATATACACACACACACTGTACACACACATATAAATATATACACACACAGTATATAAAAAATCTAACATTTATGATTTCAACTGTAACTAGCTCTGAGCCTGACTCCACCCATTGCACAACTTTGCTAAAATGTAGTCCAGGAGTTGTAGTTGAGTGAGGGGATGAGAAGGGACCCCCGTTAAAATTAATTGATTTCGATGATGCACGAACGGACCAAAAGGTACAGTCGGAAGCCTGGGAGGACCTTGGGTGATTTTAAACGGATATGACGTGTTGAGCAATTTTAAACATGTTGTCAATATAAACAATAGAATTGATGTGTCTCATCACAGTTCAGTCCTATTATTTACTTTACAGTTACTCTATATGATACTCCATATGATGCCGTACAGCATATACAATACAGTGTAATACCCTGCTGATGTACCTCTGTGTGGATCCAGAACTGGTAGAGTATGTTCAACTGGATGTGAACAGCACACACAGATGGAGGCACAAAAAATGCCAGGGGCAGGTAGAAGATCTGAGAATATCAATGCAGCATTAGACTCACACTGGAGCACTGTGACCTATGGCCTGCAGACAGAAAACATGTGATCTGTACGCTGTTGGTTTCACGTAACATTGCGTCTACTGTGTGTACATAATTGCCTTGTGATCAATCCAGAAAATGCACAGGGAGAAAGAAGTTCAACTTCCGTAGGCCTCCATGATTCATTGTGCTCGACAACAATAATGAATGAATAATAAGCTTAGCCAGAAAACAAAGAGCAAAATGTTCATTAACACCATTCACTTTGCTGCATTTATTCATGTTTATTAACATCTTGTATTGTATCTAAACACTGTCATACAGTATATGATCCGTCAACAAATCAAAACGAATATTAACCTAACTTAATGCAGAAATCATGATTGTGTGATGGAGCAGGCCAGAGTGGAACAAATGTCAATCTTTTGAGCTAGTTTGGCACGGAACGGCGTGGTAAAACTAGCATGGTTGGGATATGCATTTCCATTACAACATGGCTAACTGATGATGCACTTATCTTGAGTCAATCATGTTTAAAAGTACTGCCCTCCAACGCACTTTATTGTTTTATTCCATCTATTGTAGATGTCCACAGATGCCCGACTACTGCTATGGCTACAACGCAAAGGCTCTTTTCATCAGACATTGAGTCAACCTATCCTACATTAGACAATAAACCTTTTTCAACAGAACTCTTTAAATCTTTCATTTAAAGAGATGGACAAGATGTAATATGTCTGGAAAACTGACTGATATTATCATAGATACGACTCATTGAGTTGGACACATGTGGGCATGTCTGCTATTTCTGTCAAAATATTTTTCTTTATAACATTTAATGTTGTCTCACAACAAAGTTTACACTAAACTAATTGTGAGTAGGCTGCCCAATTATTGTTTTTCTATAAGAAAGAAACAACAAACCTGGAAATAGTGACTTTTTTTTACGGAACTACAACTTTCTTGTAGCCTTGTACTTTTGTTGGGGCTATTACATTTTCCCTCTGTACTGCATAAACAGAATTATGATGAAGCCCATAACGTCACAGCAGCCCACTTGGAGGCGGGCCCAGTTCACTTTGGCCCCACTCCAGAGCGGGTCCATCGGGCAGGCTCGGAATGACTCGTCGCAGGTAAACGGGTAATTGAAACACAAATCAGCGTGGCACGGCTCACCCCGGCGCCGCCATGTGTTCCATTGGGAAAGCCTCATTCATGACAATCAATGTCAAAAGTGTTTGGTGTGATGTGGGAAGATTGGACACAGTCTGTCTCTGGAAATAACTAGCTATAAAGCCTTACCCATGAGGATAACTGCTGTGTGACAGACTGTCTCAGAGCTGTGGAGAGGTTGTAGTATTCTGAACTGTGATGTACCTGATGGGCTGCCCAAAGAATGGTCACCTCTGGGGAGAGGGAAAAAAAAAAACATTGTGTACTGCCAGTTGTACCTAGAGGAGTTTGTATTAATGGGTCTATAATCTACCAAAACATAAAGGTGGTTATAGAAACAGTACTGTAACGTAGGTTTTGCTGCTGCCAAGGCATCTAACCAGGGCCTGTCACGATAATTACCATCAACTTATCTTGCTATATATGGACATGACCTCGATCATTTTTCAGATGTCAATAAAACAGTATATTGCTTGTTGTATTTACATGCGTAACATATGAAGGTTAGCCATGTTATGCTGCTTCTGTGTTCTTGTATGCCTGCAGCGTTCCACACACACACAAACTTTGTAATTATCACTGACATAAAGTTAAATGTTTTGTATGATATGACCCAGATAAAAAACATTATTACTTGCGGTACCAAATACGCCAATCCGTTTCCGGCAGGGAATACAATTTCGGTATGACACGCGAGTGCATCTTTATCAACGAGCAACGTATAGGTTAAGTAAATCACCACAACATTATTTAAGCAGCCTATTTCTAATCCGTTTACCATTTCTGAACAGTAGCCTATATTAATCTAATGTAGTTATTGATGTGCATTGTGCATCACTCTTTATAATATGCCTATCCTGCAGACTAGTTGTTTATGCTATGGTAGCCTATGGTATGGTAACTATGGTATCAGTTACTGTATCAAAAACTACATTTACAGATTTGGTCATGTGCAAATATTGAACATTAAACTTTGTACTGGCGATCAACATCAGTTCCTTAGCTTGAATATTTTGATGAATACTATGTAGGTGGACATATCCTCATAGGGGCTTTACCAAACTGTGTGCAGTAATCTACGTAACATACGCACTCTTTTCTAATTCGCTATGGCCAATACAGACCAAGAAGCTAGTCACAGTCCACTTTAAAAGGCCCAGTACTTCTCCATGTCACATCGACATTGCTAATTCCAAATACAATTAGAAACACTGTTTTCATGGAATGGGTCCTTTAAACTGGTAATGGAAATGCAAATCAGCATGACTCGATACAACAAAATTTGCCAGTGGAAAAGCCCCATAGAAATACCCAGACAAAAAAAAGTTTGTAGGCTACAATACCAGAGACATTATATGAAAACAACAGGCCTAAAGCAAGCAGATCGTTGCATTGTAGAAATATAACCTTTATGGAAAAAAGCTTTTTAAACCTTATTATAGAGCAAAGTCACCTTTTTTTTGCGTTATCTGGTGATTCTATATGGATATTTTATGTCCTGGTGACCATCGACAGTGCAGTTAGTATATACATACAGCATACTTAAAATCAGCCATGTAAAACCAAGTTCACTATGCTGTTAACTTTACAGTGCTCTGGTCTAGAACAGACATTAACCTTCAGTCCAGGGTTCATGTGCAGGTCATTAACTCTCAGACTTTCAGCTTTCTTTACATCAACACCAGAAGTAATACACTGTATCGACCAAAACTCAAGTAACTAGTAACTAGACACCTTCATCCCCATAAGAAGCCATTTCGGTTACACTGCTGGCCAGCCTTGATGAAAATCTTAATCTGAGAATATAGCTTGCTGTTTACAATCGGGGTGTTATGCTATTATAGCGGTTGAGGGAGTATTATGCTACAGCTGTGTAGCGGACAGCTCAGTGTCCCAGTGCACCAGTTTACATTCCTCCGCTGTGTTGTGATACGTGCTACATTAATATCTGTGTTACACTTCATTTTAACATCCAAAGGGAACATGCTTGTAAAGTTTCACTAGTTCTCCTGGCTGTTTCCGGACCACCCCGTCTGGCCAAAGGTTTTCTGGCACCTCCAGTACACTTCGAATATTGCTGAACCGCAAAGGAGAATAGCATTGTACACATTACAGTAAAAACAGTCTCTTATTAAATTAGGTTAATGTTTCATGTCGCAGTCTTGATGTGTGATGGGATTATCGACTGCGTAATGAATGCTAATAAAACAATTTGGCAAATAGCTAATAAAAAATTTGAATTAAAACTACTTTTGTACATTTTGGCTACAATGTTGAATGTATGAGCAACTCACATGAACTCAAATACACACAAATGCAGATTTGTAGAATTTGTGCTTCAGTAGTAGTTGAAGTTCAGCCTCACAAACACGCACACAGAGCAATAGATTCACACTTTCCCTGGGATTTATTACTCCGTTATATTTTGAGAAGCCATTGAAAAGCCATGTCTCGATCACACGCCTCTCTCCCCATTTAATAAAATTGTGAATTCTATCGAGACCAGCAGCCGTAAAACCCTTTGGGTCAAGGGGCCCCATCACACCTGAACAAACACGCCACAGAGAATGTCAGGTTAAAAAGGTGCGTCCCTGAGCCGAGCACACCCGCAATCCGTCCTTTCGCACCCGTCACCCGGTGGAACACGGTCCACCATTTCCAATCAGTGCGCCATGCCGATGTGGAATTCCTGGAGCCTTGGGGAAACCCATATCTGCTCCTCATGAAAAAAATTATACAGCTTCTGTACAATTCTCCTCACCTCACGAATTTCACCGGGGAATTTTCGTGTTTCAGACGGTGTGAGGGAATATCCGCTGCAATTCCCAGCTGGGAAATGTTTCTGTGGTGTCAATGCAACGTCAAACACTGCGTATGGGGAGCGAGGTGAAAAGGAGGTAAATGGGTTGAACTGAAGCATCATTTGCCCTCTCCACAATGCTGACAGAAGCATATTGCAGGGCTATGGGTGTTCGAAGAGAGATCAGCTCTGAATGCCTGGCTGCATACATGTAAAAACATATAGGTCCTGTCTCACAGGACTGTGACACTAGGAGGTGTGTGACTGAGATAAAATGTCACCCATTGACATAGAGAGGAAAAATCTGCCTTTGTTTAATTCTAAACAGCCTATGGTCTTTTTTTCCTCTTAAGGAGTCCTGCTCGGTTGGGTCCAGGTCTAAGGGGCTAAGATTGATGCTTATGTCATGGAAAGGAAGTAGGAACCGCTAGGCTGCACTGCAAGCCCATGGCCTCATCTCTGGGCTCGGCGGGACGCTGCATAGTTTGGCAGGGCCTATTCAGGAGGGAAACCCTGTTAATGGTGAGAACCAATGCCACAGAGCCTGCTTTCCCAGCAAGAGCAGAGAAATGCTGAGGACGGCGCTTCCATCTGGCCTCCAGCAGGCCCGGTCGCAAACGGGGGTTTAAGGGGGAACCAGGACGACCGTGCTGTAATAGGGTATGGTCCCCCATACCCCCATTGTTCAGGTATGTGCCTGTCGTCACATGACCTTGTTCGTTTTAGTTACAGGCACCTTAAACTTGGACAATGTACATGCAGACAAGAAAATACAAGGATGGAATGACTGAACTAAATAATCCAGTGTGAAGGAGTCAACAAGCGAAGAAGAGAGAGGTAGTTTAACTGAACCTTTTAATATATAGTAATCTACTACTGTCGTACAAAACATTGTGCCATCAAAACAAGCATCTAACACACAATGACACAACTGTCGCGGTATTATGCTGGCTGTGAATTACGTTCTGATAAGGAGGGAGCAGAAACTTCATGGTATTTTAGAATGAAAGTTATGCAGTTCATATACAGTACATGTTTCGAAGATCGTTGCAGTACGTGGGTAAGTAGCGTGCCTTATAAAGCAAACCCAAATTTGTTAACATTATGAAAACGGTAAAATGTCAATTTACTATAATTATATCAGGTTTGCAGCGACACATCTCTATGTTTTCTTATGTAGAGCGGTAGAAACTTGAACCGGTACAGTAGCAGAATGATATAGAGGCACGTTCAGAATTGTAGAACGTTTGTGGTGAACATGTTTGCTTTGAACTTGAATTTTGAATGTTTTCTGTAAACATTCCACAAATATTAGATTTAAACTGTCACCATTCCTCCAGCGTGAACGTGTGTTCACCGAGAATTACATCCTCAGACCATTTGCTTATGTTCCCGGAAAACTCAAAGCAAACTGAAATCTGTTCGACAATTCTGAACGCACCTTGTTTCCGCTCTTGTCATGTGACATTAATTATTCATTGTGATTGGTTAAACCAGGTTCATTGCTTGGCTAAGTAGGCTATTAAGCAAAAATAACAGTGCTCCATAAATAACAACATAAACAAAATAGCTAACACCGCTCACACCAACAATTTGGGTTGGCTTCACAATGCGTTTCAATTATTCTAATATTTTATGTAAATATTTAGTATTGTATTTAGTGTTGTTCCACCAAACGTATTAGCGTTTCGTTCTCCAGCTAACTGATGCTTCTAGTTTAGGCTACTTGTTGGAGAGAGCTAGGTAACATCCGGTTGTAAATGATGTCACAGAAGAGAGCAAAAAGTTTAAATATTTTTACTTTGGATGGCAATGCCGTTTAGTTAATTTTGCCTCACCTGATATTATTGTCCTGCTCTAGTCCACTACAATTAAATCACATTTTCTGGCATTTCTTTCTTTACACTTGCATGTAGGTCTTCTCACTTCTGCCTTTCTATTGGACAAGCAAAGTCATGTGGTTGTCTGAGCAAATCAGTGAGAGTGGGCTTGCGGGCTGATTTGTAAATGCAACAAACCTTCAGAGAGAGAGAGCCAGATGTAGAAGTGAAGTCAATGTGTTAGTGAAGCATAATATGTAGAATTGACATAGAATGGTGACCTCAAATCAAAATGCATGTTCAAAAGTCAGCGCTTCATTTTTCAGCCATCTTGAATACCGTGTTCAATGGACAAAGGACATGTGCTTGAGTAATGAGTAAAGTGTAATTATTAGTTACACACAACTTAAACATCAGTCAAGTCACGTCGGACGGGAATAAATGAATGGCACTGTTTATGTCCACTCCAAATCCAGCATGAGCAGTGCTTACATAACTTGGTGTATGTCATAAACGTGTGAACAATCGTCCTAAACACCATAAAATTAATTTCAGAGGGAATTGCCAATGATTTTCAAGTTTCCTTAATAAATATTGATTTTATGTGTGATAAAAGTTTACAAAAACAAAAACTGTAAATGAAACGCTATAAAATGTCTTTTAACGTCACAACTCTTTCAAATATGTACCTTATGAAGCCGTTTTACAGTGATATCAATCACCTGCCTAAATCACCACAGTCGGTGACAAAGCCCTGGCACGGAGTGTTCTGCCCTTCATGTGCAGCCCTGTGAGTGGTGGAATGCCCTGTCATTCACACTGGTAATGGGCTGTGAAGGGCTCTTCACTGTTTGGATTGGAGGGCGTTCGGATGCGATGCCAATCTAAACACCGAGGCCCGTGCTCAGTGGGACAGGCGGCCAACTCCCCTCCGCTCCCGCTATACTTCATGCTGTCCGCAAGGCTCAGTCACACACACTAAACCAAACACACTAACCCCAGTCAGGCCCACTTAGAGCTCTCCTTAACAGTGTGTGATAAAAGTCTGTATAAAACCTGACGCTTTAAGTTCATATGCCCATTATATTCAATAATGTCAGCAGTTCCTAATCACATAGCATGCCACTCACTCACCTGTACACAGGCTTTCATTCCAAACAAACCGTATGCCAGCTCATTCATAATAATTTCTGATTAGACCCACTCGCCCTGTTTGAAGGGTTATAGTTGGCTGATTGATTGAAAGAAACGCTTATTCGTTGTTTTCAATCAAACCTGAACCACAGCCATCAAATGTCAGGAAATGCATACATTCGATTCTACTCAACTCTAGGAACCCGAAAGATGGTTTATAATACGTAGAACATTTATTTTTGTTATGACAGTTTCATTTAATTGATCAAATAATAAAATGTGAACACAGGGTTGTGTGACTACTGATTAGCAAAAAGGAGGCCACAGGTAAAGAAAATATTAAGAATTAACAGAATGTACTATTCTATTCTACTAAATACATGCTACTTCGTATATTTTCTGTGCTCGCCTGGTCTGGTCTGTGCCATTCATATTTATCCTACAATATATCTTTTAACCGCCCCATTCATTGTGCTGTGTGTTTTGATTTGAGGCTCACATTAGTAGCAATCCCCACTGCATTCGCTCTAACCTCATCCTAACAATCTGCCCGGGGCATTGCTCGAGCGTGTTGGCGGTGGAAATGGCCCCGTCTGTCAACAATGTTGACGTTAGGTGGAGGCGGAGCCATGTGGCCCTCGGAGCGCACGAGGGCAGCCGCCTGCCTCAGCCTCCGGACCCTCACTGAGTTCATCAAAGCTGCAACACGCCGCCTTTCTTCACTCGGTCTGTGAGCTTAAATAGCAGACATGCACACACGCACACATCCATCCATAACCACCCCTAACCGCACTTTACTGCAGTGGTTTTAGTAGGTAAAGTAGGAATAGGGACCGCCCAAAGGGTCACAGAATCATTTTTAGAGGTTGTGAGATAATTCAAAAAATATATTTTTACATTGTTTATCTAGTTTTATGAGCTTTGTCTTCATTGTCATTTCTATATATTTTATCTTACAGTATGTGTATTGCTATTCTTTATGACCTGATATACAGTATGTTGGCTATGCTGGTTAGTGAACTAGTTCACTAGATAAACTATGTAACTACATTAGGCAACATGGTAGAGCAGTGGCGATTGCTCTATAAGACTACAATGAAAGCCAGGATTCTCATACTCTTTCATTAAAAATACGCTAATTCAATTGTGTTAAAGTGCCTTACTCATGACAACGGGGCTATTCTACTATGTCATCATTACAAAGTGTAAAGCATCTGTACTACATCCCTTCTCGAACCATGTATTAACATATACATACTGTATGTGCATTTGTGAACAGCACAGCAGGCTTCTCTCTGATGAGATCAACAGAAGCACTGCGCATATTGTATATCCGCTATTGCTCCCGGGCTTCAACAGGATGGCATATTCAAGTGTGTTTTGTGTAAATGGCAAAAGGATTGAATTGGACAACAGATCTATAACACGTCATTTTGGGTCCTGCCCCAGAAGCCGGGAATCCATTGCGGTCATTGAAAGCTTTTCACATATTGTAGGAAAAACATTACAGCGTTCATTTGGGCAGTTGGCTTCCTTCAATGTGTTTCTGTACTGCCTGGCTTCTCTATTTAATGATTGGCAGATTTCTCAATGGGGTAGGCCTTGTATACAGCCAATCACGGACAGAGCCACAGAGCTATTTTTGCGAGAGCTATTTGTCGAAATCTGTAAATATAGTTCTCAGTTCGTTTGGTGATGGTTGTGTGTTATGATTATAACTAGCATTAGCAACATGTTAGCTGCTTTTTACACAACATGGAAGACACTAATGTTACAGACCAGATATTAGAGAGGTAATTTTATGTTTTACTACAAGCGGTGTTGGGCAAGTTACTCAGGAATTGTAATAAGTCACTATTTACTCTTCCAGAACCAGGAGAAGCTCCTCTTTAAACAATAACATCCACATCAGCCATGCCTCCCCACCTCCTCTGACACGCATGGGTGAGGAGAAGAGAGGAGGTGATGAGGAAAGGAGAGGAGGACAGAGGAGTGCTGAGCACATCTGTTTTTCTTAACAACTGCTGCTGTCTGAGAGAGTGTGGGGTGGGAGGGGTGTGGACACACTAGCCAAACACACACACAGTGAACTTGTGAGCCTACAAGGATAGTCCTGCTGGGGTGAATGCACATGAACAGCATGCTTTCATTCCAGAGGTTACATAGCACATTTTCACTGAGAAACACATTGGAACACAGACATATTGTACACACATGCATGAACTCCCAACCTGCCACTATGGACATAGTAGCAGGTTTTCATGGAAAACTGGCATTAGGAAGGTTTCTAATTGGTCCAAGTCAAATACCAGATTGGAAGATATCTAACACTAGGTTTCCATGAGATTCCTTTTTTCCCGCAATTTCACATCAGCACTAGAATTTAAAAAGTGCAAATGGAAAGGCATTCTTGAATAGGAAATATGCTGATTCATTTACCATAAGTATAAACGTACCAACCATACAATCATACATTTCAGAAACTTAAAAGGTTTAAGATTGCACTGTAGCTTTAAGACGCAATGACTATTAGTGAGATGCTAAGAAGATGGACCACAAATGTCACAAAACTCTCTGAAAGCAAATGTCTTGTAATGATCATTGTTGTTATGATTGTTAGCACCCGTTTTAAATGCAATGTCTTGCAGAACATGTGATTGTATGTGTAAACAGAGAGCACATGGCCTAGATGCTAGTACGCCTGCTGCAAGAAGGCAGGGTCGCATGTTGACCTTTCCTATTCATGCATATGCATTCATGGGAGTGTCGAGGGGAGATTAGGAGCTTCACGCAAACACATGCGGGGGACATGCGTAAGGAGAGAGTGATTGCCAATTCTGTTGAATGTATAATAACCGCGATGGAAAGCGGAAGACGGTTTTGCGGTGAAAATTCTCCGCCTCCGAAAAGCAGATGTTATCTCAGTTAGCGTGTTTCTTCGTGCGTTCAAGGAGACGTGCTGAAAAGTTGCTCGCTTACGTGACAATGCACGCATTTAAATACAACATTTGAGAGAGATGCAATCCTCCAGTTATACGACATAATGTGTCATTTTTCCTGTATAGTGCCCTTTGTTTGACAGGCTGGTTAAGATAGCCATTGATATGATTCTAAACTACAACGGCAGCTATATGCATACAGACATAACAACAATGTAGACAGGCTGTGGTGCGGTGGGGAAACAACATAAGTGCGTTACCTCACATATAATCAATGTATGGATGACTAGGCCGGCTGATTAATAGCTTCAGCTGCGACAGCCTGCCTGTATATAGATGCTGTTTAAGTGCAGAGCTGCTATTAGTGGGACTTGAGATATGAGGGTAGAATAAACAGAATCAACAGGGCTGTCAACAACAGTGCCGCATCAGAACCAAGCCGGCCTCCCGCTAACCCAAAATCATCTGGTTCCAGACTTGTTTAGCATGGAACCGTTTTGAACATATATAGACTAGCTTCAATGTAGAATGGATGCCCATTGCCCCTGTCAATCTGCAGCAAAGTGTAGGTCAGCAGACATTTGGCAGTTGCCCTATACTTATCATTCCCTTGTTTATTACAACAATGTTTACAAAGAGAGACTCGCTATGTTTTGGGATTTTTGGGATTTAAAAAGTTCCCAGATCTGTGTAGTCAAATAAATGTACCAACTTGGAAACTTTCGTGACTTTTCAGACCCTCTGTGACTTTATTTCTATAAAGTGACTAGCAAAGAATTTAGCAACTTATTCAGACCACAATGGAAATGGTGAGAAATATGATTTGCATGCAAGCTGCTCAGAGCAATCACATTCTACGACTGGGATCTCTTATGCTCCTCTTGCACAGTGCACGGACAGTTAGTAGTGTGTGTGTGTGTGTGTGTGTGTGTGTGTGTGTCAGTCAGGCAGGAGGATGTTGCTTGCCGCATGAGTGGACGTTTTGTTGTAGTGGGTTTCTACGGTTACATTGCTTGATGCTCTTTTCGGCTGCGCCAGTCAGCCCCAGTGATCTACTTTGAATAGCAGAAGAATAGTTGTGAGATCGGTCGCAACTGTATCTATGGAAATATACTTGAGTAAAAGTTGAAAAAACATGTCGCGTCTAAACTACTCTTAGACGTACTATTTTTTTCAAAAGGTCAACTAAGTAAATGTAATGGAGTAAGTTGTTATTAACCACTTCTGTTCAGAGTAAAGGTCATGCAAATATTTACCCCTCTAGGTAATGGCATGTAAGGGCATTTTGTTCATGGCTGTTTACAGGTAGACTGGGACTGTTTCACTTCCCCGTCCAATAGCATGCTTTCAGTTTAAATCCAAGCACACTTATAGATACCTGCTAGTAGTTATGTTTATGATAATTAGAGGAAAACGTCTAATTTTGCTCTGGTATTATGTAGACTTACACTATACTGCATCATATGGATATACTGAAATACATTACCTTACCCATAAGGGCAAAAGGAGGCTTTAAAGTACAAAGTCTCAATGTTACTATGATACTACATATCTCTTGCAAGAGCAACGGGAGTCCCAAGTCCAGTTGTAAGCTCTGCTCTTCAATATGTTGCTACATCCAAGACCCTAGTGGTCCACTAGAGCAAAGCCAAGTAGTAATGTATTCTCAATAACAATGGGATCAGCAGAGAAGACTGTATATTGAAGCATTTTCCAATTCAATTAGGCTGAATTTGCTTTTAAGTAAGAAGTGACGAGGGAGAAAAAAAAAGACCATAAAACAGTTTCAAATGAATATGATATTTTACAGTGCAGCTAATAAGGGTTCATATTTCCCCATGGACTATGTCACTTTCAACATTCCCCTGCAGTTTTCCAATATATAAAACATTTTTTTTCTTCACTTTTTATGCAATATTAAGATTTATTGCTCATATGTTTTGACACAACTTTACACAATGTATGTACTTTCCCATGATCTATGGAGACTGATTGGTAAATTGTAAAACTGACTTCTGACATTATGTGCAAAAACTTTGAACAGCCTTGTAAAACCAACCCAGTTTATCTAATTGCATTCTTTACAATAAAGAATGGGCTATACAATAATGCCATCAAAACCGGTGATCGGCAATTCCTCAGTGTTACTCAGATACAGTACCCTCACGTGGAACGATCTGGTCGAACCTTACATTGGAATTAGCCGTACTTTAGGTCAAAACTCGGTTGACCGAGATGACTTCACTTCACCAGAGTGAGGAGTGAGGACCATGCCTGCCCTGCACTGTGGTCACGGAGAGACCATTCTCGTTGGTAACAAGAGGAAAAGCTTATATCCTTAGTGAGCTCTGTGGCCGCCCAGCTCCAGACAATTATCTGTGACCCCACAATGTTCCATAATAACAACCCAAAGGCCAGAGGAGGAAATGAAAGTAAGTGGAAAGTTTTTGAGGCATAAAAATCATACCACAGTTCAAAAATAAAAGAATTCCGACTGAACATGCCAAGTAAACGCTCACACACAGACGTACTGTATATATAATGTTGGAGTAATCTTTCTTTTGCATTGTCAGGCACTGGCGAAGATGAAGGGGACACACTCCATTAGAATGAAGAAATTCTCCTTCGGTTTCTAGTGAATATTAAGCGACATACCAACTAAACTGTCATCGTAATTTTTAAATCAACATGGCAGAGTCGATGGTTTTATATTCATGCTTCCTGGCATGGAAGCGCTTCGTTGATCAAGCATCTTCTGCCTAAACTGGCTTCAGTGGAGGTGTGTTTTTTGTGGCCAAAGAAAGGACGGTCTTTGAGAAATGACTACAAAGTTGGCACAGCCTGGTGTTTTCTGGGTAATTTTCCATCACAGAATACACTTGGCAATGAACCTTTGAAAACACAGCTTCTGTTTACCCAGATTCAATATCAACACGGTGGTAAGCAGACTTTCAACCAGAACTATTTAGACAGTTTGATGTGCCACCGACAAAAATAAGCCTCAATCCAACACATAAATAAATACTGTATACTCTTCTGATATAGGACTATGTGGTGTGGCAGCTTGTCACAGGCATAAAAAATCTACCACTGCTTCAAAGAAAAACCAAGACAAGCAAAGGTTTGGCCTTGGGTTGTTTTCGATGTTCAGTTGGTTTAAAGCACTGTAAAAATGCTGTCTCTGGTATGGTGTTTTATGCTCCAGGAGGTTGATCCTAGTGTTCTAGCAGTATTTACAGCTCATGGCTGTGAAGGCCATAGGTAGGACCACAGCTCTCTGAACACTACGACCTCTTACATCTGCAGTTCAAAACCAGCTGGATGTAACTTAGAAATAATTGCTTCCTCCGCAACCTCCAGAAAAAAAAACAACACACCATGATACGCGGTTCCTCCCTGTTGAGATGCCAACTAAATCACAATCTCAAAATCATTTATCATCAGTTCTCTTTGTTGCCGTTTACATTACCTTGGGGAAGCATGAAGGCTAGGACGTCTTTGTCACAATAGCTGGTGCAGGGACTTTGGAGTGCTCTGAACAACAACGCTACAGTTGAGCATGGTTGTGGGAGAGGGGTAGGGAACAGTGCACATTTCTGCTCCGTGGGGGAGTGAGTGGGGAGCCAAATAATGTCCGTACATCTTAGTGAGGGATATTTGCTGCCGTGCGTTTCAAAGCAGGGTTTTGAAACAATGGTTTCAACCGCAAGTGCAAATAAAGGGATGCTGGCAGTAGAGCGTGTTTCTTCAGCACACTCACAGAACAGGCAAACTAACTAGGGAGTAGACAAGTGCACAATCACTGACTGTATCTTTAAAGGACACAAATAAAGGAATGCTCCTGTGAATCATTACTACACAACGTGTGTGTCTGTACCGTGTGCAAGGCGGTGGAGCCAGTAGTAACAGAAGTCAACTCCCAGGAAGGCCAGCCACCAGGTGCAGGCAGAGTCCCAGGGCAGCTCCGCCAGACGGTAGTGGCTCCACACGTACACGTAGGCAGTCAGCTCACAGCTACGCACCAGCAGCCTGAGGAGGCCACCATTCACATTGTGTGTCTGAACAGTTCACACCGTGTCTTCACGTATGGACCCTGTGTTGAAGTGCGCTGCTCAGCGGTAGGCTTACAACATAGCCGACCAAATATTCAGGGCTGGCAAACCTATTCCAATATTGTGTCAGATTGATTTACAATATGGTCATTCCCTTACAGAAGTTAATTGTACAGAAAAATATTTGTATTTTATATATATATATATATATATATATATATATA
>JAODLL010020640.1:0-25996 GCA_026546735.1 Forbesichthys agassizii | reverse complement strand
AAAATATCGAAATTAATATCGATATTGCAATTTTCATGATCAATATCGCAATATCACATTTGATCAATATTGTGCACTCCTACTATCTATCTATCTATCTATCTATGTATCTATCTATCTATCTATCTTTATTTTTTTGTGGTGTGTCTCTTCTATATGCTGTAATGTCTCTTTCCATACTGCACCTGATGCATGATAACATCACGGTCCTCAGAGGAAGATAAACATGAAGTAGTGTTTAGGTGCTGAGTGTGTGTTAAGGTGTGCGTCGTGTGTCCCAGATCCACCAGCGTAGACGTCTCAGCCGCGCCCAATCGCATCACGGCTCTGAGGAGGAGAAGAAGAGGAGGAAAATCTTAGCCAGAAAGGTCAGCACGGGCGCACACACACAAAGCTCCTGTAGCTGGGTATGTAGAGGTTGTTGTAATGATTGTGTGTGTGTGTGTTTTCTTGCAGAAGTCAAGACAGTCAACATTTGAGCCTGAAGAAGATGTCTCTGTCAAGTACAACAATAACTCTGGTAATGTAGTGTTATTTCTACAGATGGACTACGGCAAACATTGTGGCATTCACTTACTATTATTCTTTTTTTTTTGTGAGATACTTCAGTCATTTCAGTGATTAGTACTGCTACCTCAGACAATACTACAATATATTCAGAGATACCGTGTTATTACTTCCTACAACCAACATATTTTGTTATTCAATTTGTTAGCTAGTGTGTTATTTACCTGAACTGTCTGCTACATTTTTCTGTCAGTTGATAGCTAAGTTATCAGTTAATAACTGTAGATAACTTGGATATTTAGTTAGCTAGTTGGTTATCAGATTTGAGTGAATTGGTTCTTGACTAGATAGTCTGGTCTGTCTTAACATAGGTTCTGGAGCCAGCTCTCCACCCACATCACCCTCTTCCCCCATCCCCCCTCCTAACACAGGTAGGCCAGCTGTCTGTTTATTCTGTTGTCTGGACCTGCAATGCTCAGTATGCTGTTGATCTATCTTCTTGACTCTGAATCTGATTTTACTGTATACATTTGACTGCCATTCTGATTGTACTGTACATCTGATTATACTGTGTGTCTGACTGTATATATGTCTGTCTTAACTGTCCCACAGTTTTTGTTCCATGATATTTCAGACAGGCATCAGTATGTCTTATGCAGAGCATCTTTTCTCCAATCCTCTTCTCTAAAGGCAGCCTCTTTATACTGTTATTTTTTTTTCTGGCCACCTGATTGGCTAACGGTCTCTTTTTCTCCTCCCTACTGTCTCCACCAATAGAGCATGCTCCATTCTGAGCCTGTCGCTGGGTAAATATGATGAAGGTCTCAAGTGTTGATGTTTTATTTATTTCTTCTTTCTTTATTTTTTAAGATGACGTACAGCCTGGATTTCTAGCATGCGATCCAGTCTTCTATCCATGCAGCCCTTTCCCATTTCTCTCTCTCTCTCTCTCCCCCCCTTCCCTACCTAGCTAGCTGTCCCTCATACCAGGGTTTACATACATCTTTAAAAATATCACAATCTTCACAACCTGCATGACAACCCTCAAACAGACCAAACTGGAGATTGTGATGACTCAATTCTATTTTTTAAGATGTCTGTGTCTGCGTGTCTGTCTGTGTATTTTGTCTATTGTGTGTTCTGTCCATCTCTGTCAGTTTGTCTTTCGGCATGTCTGTCTGGGTCACTCTCAGTAATCTATACAATAAAAAAACAAATAAATAGCAAACAATCACCCCTTGTACCTCAGTCACAGTCATAGTCTTAAATTATGTTAAAGTCAGCACCTAGTGTTGAAGCACTATTATTTATTGTATCAACAACATGCTTTTTATATAATTTACTATGACAATGTTCGAGGAATTCTAATGTATTTAAAATGGATGCAATACACACGTTAACTGCCCCCAGCCAGTTTACAGTGCTCTGATCTGTTAGTTCCTCATAACCTTTCAAATGCGCGAGTCCGGAACAATAACTCATTCTGAATAAAAGGACAACAGTCACATGATCAGACAGAACTTCTAACACATTACTAACTAGCCCATCTTAACCAAACAGCAACCGTCTTGCGCACACACACAATTTGCTTTTTTGTTTGTTTATTAGGATCCCCATTAGCTAATGAGATCGTAACGATAGCTATTCTTCCTGGGGTCCAACAGCTCAATAGGCTGAGGTGCTTTAAGGTGCTGTAGGTAGTATGTCAGAGATTATACATTGCGTGTAATTTTGTTTGAAATGTCAAAGACATCCATCAGCTATCGATAAAATGTTCCATGAGAATATCTGCTCTGGTCGATGGTCTGCCTCTATATAAAGTCTATATAGAGTTTGACAGCTACTTGGATGTTTCTGTCACGTCTTATTAGTCCTGATTGGTCTGTAGAATCTACTTCACCTGTCAATCACATGAACGCGGACAAAACAGGGTTGTCAGATCAAAATAGAGCAAAATTACTGAATGGATGTCAAGATATGGATTCTCTCAAGATATCCAAAGTCAATGAGCATGTCCCCTAATACCCTTTTACGGTTTGACGCTAGTGAAGTTATGTATTTGTTGAGGTGATATGACGGCTTAAATAAGCCACAGTTGCCACCAGCTGTGGGAGATACAAGTACAGTAGTTGTAGAAACAGCAGGGTGTCGACAGACAAACCGGATGCATATGTGTGCTTCATCATTCTTCTTTTAAGGCTTACGCTGCCAACAACCCCCACCCCTCTTCCCACCGTAACTCCGGAGCAGGTCTCCAGGCGGAGGAGACGGGCCGGCTTGGCTTCAGTTTACCCTCAGTTGAACCTGTGTCAAGCCTGTGTCGGCACTGCTGTTCTGTGTGCTGCCTCCAATGCCCACCCACATGTTGTTTCCGCAACATGGGGGTGGATTGGGGCTCGCCCTGCGACCCTACAGATTGGTATGATCTGGTACGTTCTCTCACACCCTCTCCCTCTCTAATCTAACCAGGAGTCCAGAAGACAGCTCCTCCTCCCCCTCCCCCACCTCCCCCACCACCTCCACCACCTCCCCCCTCTGCCTCCACCTCACCTGCCCACCCTTCCCCCAGCGGCGAGGCAGGGGGTCGGGCCGCTCTGCTCAGCTCCATCCAGAGCTTCCGGAAGGGTGGTCTGCGAACGACGACGACGACATGTGGCCTTAGCAAGCCTGTCCTCTGACCCCTCTTCCTCCCCCCCGCCTCCCCATTGGCCCTTGTGTGGCGACAGGTTGCCGTCAGTAATGCCGATGTTGACCGTAACCGAAGCAACTGTCCGTCAGCCCCCCACGCCCTTCCACCCCCTCCATTGCTTTTTTTTTTTTTTTTTTTTTTTGTTCTTGCGTTTCTGTGTCAGATGCCATTGTGCTGCAAAACAACTGTCCCGCTGGGGCAAATGACACTGAGCCAGCTGTTGTACTGTACGAGGGAGGCCTCGGACAGCCTGGAGACTCTGGAACAACACTAGCATGGGAGCCACGTTGACGGGTTACAAGCCAGCGAACGCCCTTAAGGGAGTTTGAGTCCCGTGGTTGTCTGAGGCTCCCGGCTCTATCGACAGGACTGTGGTGTGCTGAAACCTTGCCGACTCCTCGTTGAGACAAGAAATGGACGTAGGTGGTGTTGGACAACCTGAGCCGCTCTGGAGCTCCTGGTGGAATACCCGATTTTCCGGTTTGTCCAAGACTGTAGAAACCTTACCGCAGGAACTGTTATACTGTCCTGCTTGATATGGTCTCTGCTCCAGCACCATGTTCTTCCCAGACAAGCAACTGTATATACTTTGGAAAGATACAAGCACTTTGCAGCGATTATGAGGACCGTCACACATCGAAATTAAAACAAATCACTTAATTTCAACGAGGCCTGAAAATGCACACAAACTTGATTTGTTCAAAACATTGTGATCTGATTGAGCAGTGGATATGCTATAATATACTGTACGTTCTGTATGGCTACCACATACTCCCATATTCCAGTACTATGATTAATCTGTTTTACTTCCAGGGCTTTTTAAGTTATTATATTGTCTCTGTCTGATTGTATTTTATTCAACATGCCATATAGATCCGTGTGCCTACAGAAAGCATAGGTTGGATTGATATAACATATAGCCTCAACAGGGGTCCTTTTGAAACATTTAATAGTATGGAAAGGAGGGACATTTGACAATTCAATTTCATTTTTATGTGCAATTCTGCTTTGATGATGGGGAGATAATTTCAGAATATTCCTTATATTTCTGCACCTTACCTCAAATGTGTAGAGGAACATTATCATCAAACATTTTGTCCTAGAGCTTCATTAAAAAAACGAAATTATTGTTTGGAGTTTTATCAGTGGAACAACTGAGGTCCATTATCTCCCATGAAAACAGCTGGCGAAATAATATTTTTGTAAATTTAGATTTTCTGAATCCTCAGAAATGTAGGGTATTGTTGAGTCAAATTAAGTATTTACACAGACAATCTATCCCAATGAAAATTATGAATATAGACACTACGTCTAATGGCATTTTGGGAGTACCATAACCTAAGAAGAACCACTGTACTGTGTGTATGTGTAGGAAGTGGTCTTTAATAAAAGACTTAATCAAGTAGCTGGTTCTCCATGTACTAACCAGAATAACTCGGAATGTTTCCACAAAGGCCACATACTTTTAGTGTGTGGGTGTGGAGGATGGATTGCCTGTTTCATTTTGGGGAGGACCGGTCTTAGTGCCTATTGAAAGCCTAGTATTTACTGTGATTTATATTGTTTTGCCAAATAGAAGAGAGTAAACCAGAGAAAGTAGGTTTTAAAAATACACCCAAACATCCATACAAAACATGGCTATTCTTTATTTTTGTTCACATCACTCACCACTTTTCACATATTTCCATACCCGCATGATGGAGATTCCCGATTGGTCACGGTGTCCCAGAGAATTCTAAGCAATGCTCTTCTTCCCATCTGAAATCATAAATATCATGTTTGGTCTTTAAGATTGAGGATTGGGAGCCAGAGCTGCTCAGGAATAGGAGATTATGGTTAAGAATCCTCTCTAATGCCGACACATTGTAGCACATACACCTTGACGGGACTCCTTATGGAGGACAATCATGGGTGAATGGTAGGCAGATCTATCATCAAATCTATGTTTTATAATATTATTTGCACAAGCTTTGTACCAATTTTTCTGAATGTCGGTTTGCAAGGTTTACCTCAACATTTTAAATGTAGTTTCATGACTTGGCTTTTCAAACTATAACTGCCCCAAACATGATTTGTTGATTTGGTTAGTGTTCTCCATTAAAATCATTGTGAATTTTTAGCAGGAACCTAACATCTTTTACTACTGCTACAGATACTACGACTTTGTAAGTATTGTTTATTGACAATTGTATGTCTATCCATAATTAAAATTTGTTATAATGTGCCATATGACCCAAACATACAGTATGAAACAGCCCTCTTGTAGATACATATTTGAGAAAAGGTTAAATGTGGTTTACCTAGGCTATGAAGGTGGACGTTTTATTTGCTATTCTTTATATAAACCTTTCGTTATCATACCGGGTGATGTTTTATTTATTTAATATGTTGCTTTTCTCAAGTTAACATTCTGGATTTGTCAATGCCTGGAAAATGTAGCTCATTCCTACTTTGAAATATAATTCCTTAAACATGTCCTTTTTTAATGGATAATGAAAATGTTTGTGTGATTATAATGTGATTATAATATCAAATGAGAGGTTTGGAGTGACATGCTGTCAGTTTGGCCAAGAACAGAGTGTTGGTAGTGCCAAAACATTGAAATTAGTTTAATTTAACAGTAAAGTTAACTGAGAACCAATTCTCATTTACCACCAGGCACAGCCTGGTGTTATTTCTAAAAGTGCTGCTAATTTTCAGAGATACATTAACCTAACCATTAGGCCTAATTAAATGAACATTTTGAACGATTTAAGGCCTGAGACAATTCATACTTCTATTCATACTTAATAAAAAATAACGTATTGTGAGGATAATCATTTTAGACTAAATTTTGATTCAAAAGACTACTGTTTTGGGTGAATCCATTGCATATAGTTACGCCCTTGGAGAGCTGCTTTTATTGTTGGGCCGGCTGAAAAGGGGTCCACTTTGAAATCACTACGGGTACATGATAGTATGGCGTATGTGCTGGTCATCCTACGGAAGAAAATACGCAATGTCTATTGGCTCAATCTCCAGCCAATCGGTTTGTTCCTCCCCCTCGCAGACAGCAGGGCGCAGGCAGAGGACAGGTTAAAGATGGCGTCGTTGAGGTGTATGCTCCGCTCTGGAAAGGCAAGGAATGGAATTACTGACATATGTAATGTACTAATAAAGTTTAAACTCTGTAGATTACATGTTGTAGTAGTAACGCCCCCTTCTTCTTAATAGAATGCAGTGTCGGTTGTCCTGCGACGGGAGTTTCACAAAACTGCACCGGCGTCCGTGCAGGTTTGTTACTTTTCTGACGTGGCTAGCATGCTAACACGAACAAGATAACCTTCTGATTATGTGCCAAGGAGAAGTATTAAAATCGCACACTAACATTGACCTATTTTTTTGTTAAATAGTATCAGGGCTACGGCCAGTATGTACAGCATATAACGTATATTATACACTCTATATCTGAAATATAGAGGATACAGCAGGCTACTATTAATAATTTCTTTAGCACAGCAGTCCCAGTGAAGCAGCTCTGCTTTTCTATTTAAATGTATAATGTGCGTGTGTGTGTATGTATGTATATATACATGCATACACACACACTCGTTCGTTCGGTGGATGCAGGTAAGTGTTTAATATTTGAACAATCTGATATCCGTTAATGCTGTACTGTGTCTTGTACAGTTGCTATGGTGTGTAGTGTTGGCTCGTCTTGTTTTTATATACTGTTGTTTTATTTGTTATGTTTGTTTGTTTGTTATGGTATTTGTTGTGCATTATTGTTGTGTTGTTTTACTGGGATATGTTATTGCCAGGTAACAGTGCGTGATGCCCTGACCCAGGCAATGGATGAGGAGCTGGAGAGAGATGAGAGGGTATTCCTCTTAGGAGAGGAGGTGGCACAGTATGATGGTGCATACAAGGTAAATGATGAACACAGTACTTGTATATGGTTAACCAGAACAGCATAGTTGTAATCAGGCCTATGGAAGTTACATGTACTACATTATTTGCAAGCTAAAATCGCTTTATGGAGTTTTATTGCCTATAAGCTTACACCATCTTGGTGAATCATGTGATTTCATCAGACTATAGTAAATGAGAAACAATAAATGCAAAAACATGTAATTTAATGTTAAAAAACAGAAGTGCTTTTCCAATAAGCATTACTACACATGTCTTCTGACGCCGTTTCAGAGGAGCGACACGCCATTATGTGTCCTTGGATATTCTTTGCCCTCTCACCCGCTACATTTAGGAGAGACCGCAGCCAACACTATTGGCCAAGACGAAAGAGTCAATAACCTATTATCTAAAATAATAACAGAAATATTACACAACTTTTAAAATGGTTGCATTACATGACTTTGTGTACATGTGTGTAATATATACTGTACATAACATTTACATTTTTTAAATTGGTGGTGGTGATTATTAACTTTACATAATTCAGAATTGCTTATATATGGCGACGGTTGCACATATTTATTGACTTGTGTGTGTGTGTTTGCAGGTGAGCAGGGGGCTGTGGAAGAAATATGGAGACAAGCGCATCATCGACACTCCCATCACAGAGGTCAGACTGCTGTCCTATCCATTGTCCACCTAACACCAGTATAAAGCACATAACTGCTATGTGAGCACTGCCTTCGGCGTTAACCCAGATGTACTTGTTGAACCTATTGTCACGGACGGTACACCCTTAACTAAAACTGGCCAGTCACGTTTATTGCTTACATGTGTCTCATATGGCTTGGACTTTTTTGGGGGGTTCTTGTGTTCCCTGTGTAGCTATGCTGAATCAAATTTTTTCATGTTCAACAATTGAATGAAAATAGAATAATACTAATCAAATGTCAATACAGAATATATTGATTCCCAGCAATGTTCCCTCTAAGCTGCGCGCCTGCGCAATTGCACACTGCTCGCACATTCTCAGCGCACAAGAAAATCTATGCAGCGCATAAAATAAAATTCAATATAAACGTATTAATTAATATCTAATTTAGACCTAATATAATGAATTAGACCAATAATGTGTTTTTCTGTACCATTTTTCAATGTAACGCAGTGGTCCTCAGTGTGCTCAGGGAGCTTGTGTGTGTGCCCAGACACATTAGAGGGAACATTGTTTCCCAGTGTGGCCAGGGCCACTGAGCTATATTCTTCTTCTTCCGCTTGATGTTGTCATCGCAAGTTGCAGTGAGTATATGAGCAGTGAGCAATGGGCAGGACGGAGGCTGTCTGTGAGGAGGAGCACAAAATGCAGTTCTGTGCACTTGCACTTTGTGTGCTACTCGATAGTCAGAGCCCAGCTGGCCGTAGAGCTGACATTACACAGACACTCTGGAGTCTGAAACAGATCTACAAGTAGCTCCTCTTGTACACTGCTCCAGAACCTTTTTCTCCAGTATTGCTCCTCCTTCTCTGTTCTTTATTTTTTTTCCGTCTTCTCCATTTTCATCAGCTCATGGCTCTCAGAATTGATTTACCTTAATAAAATCCGACCAGTTGGATGCAGTCCTGATTTTTCCGATTGAGGATGTGTGAATGTGATAGGGATTTGGGTCAGATTCGTTTCACCGTAAAGGTGGAGTCAGCAATGCTAGAGAAAGATTGCTGATATCGTTTATAACTATATCAAAACCAAAACACCTCTCGCTTCAGTGACCGTGTTCCCTCAGAATCTCTGCCCCCCAAAATTGGACAAGGCTAGGATGGTGTGGTCTGCATCAATTGGTTTGGGTTCCCGTTTCCAGAGCCAGGGCTGTGTAGAAACCTACTCTACCTAGAAAGGCATGAACAGCTGCGACACACAGCTCAATTACCATGACTCAGGACAGTGTAACACAAGTGTGTAAGTCATTGCTAGGCCGGTTCTATAAACATGCAGTGAGATCCTGGCTTTTACAATTATCTACCTTTCTGTATTATTATGGCCACTGGAGGGCATGTTTCCTGTTGTTTACAACTGCAGGGTTTTGTGTGAAGCTAGAACCAAAGTTTTTAACTTAACTAAAATATTTTACGCTGAACTATAAATACTTTTTACACACCACACACGTGACTGGTCAAGATGTGAGTGCTGTCGCATTGATAACATTCTGTTGGTTTTTTTTCTTTTTCAGATGGGCTTCACTGGCATCGCAGTGGGAGCGGCTATGGTAAATATATTGTTATTACAATACTAGTCCTGTAGCGGTATTAGAGCTCTTCATCACCCATCTCTTCTTCCAGGCAGGGCTGCGTCCCATTTGTGAGTTCATGACCTTTAACTTCTCCATGCAAGCCATCGATCAGGTCATCAACTCGGCAGCGAAGACCTACTACATGTCAGCAGGTCTGCAGTCCGTGCCCATCGTCTTCAGAGGGCCCAACGGGGCTTCGGCAGGCGTTGCGGCGCAGCACTCTCAGTGCTTTGCTGCATGGTAGGCTCAGCTAACATGTTTTAACAGCAGACCACACGCTGTGGTTTTTACGCAGGCATGGTTCAGCAGTGTGATCGTATAACACGTGCAGTGGCGCGAATGTGACGTTGTGCCGTAGTTCTACAGACAACTGAAGGGATGATCGTGTCTCTAGGTATGGACACTGCCCCGGCCTGAAGGTTGTGAGTCCTTGGAACGCTGAGGATGCCAGAGGTCTCCTGAAGGCAGCTATCCGCGACAACAACCCTGGTGAGGCTGCTAATCATAATAAAGCCCACATGAAATGTCAAATGGCAGTTTACTATAGCAGTTTAACATAATTACGATTAGGGAAACTCTTAACCCTCCCAAAGATCCATGGTACAAAACTGGTTCTTAAGCCAGCTTTTACAGACAAGGTTTGTGATGGTGATTGACTGTGTTGCAGTGGTCTTCCTCGAGAATGAGTTAATGTATGGTGTACCCTTTGAGATGTCTGAGGAATCGCAATCTAAAGATTTCACCATTCCCATCGGCAAGGCCAAGGTAGAGAGACAAGGTAAAATATATAAGGATACACACACACTTTTTTTTTTGTGGGGTGCTTGTAAAGAAGCTAATCATAATTCATAATTGTATCACAATATCACTCTAGGATATTTACGCCATTAAGGGATAGAAGGCACTATAGTAAGGATGACATGAGTATTTAAGGGAACTTTTATATAAATTAACATTTACGAAAACACGCTTATTTCTTTCTCTCAGGAAATCATGTGACCCTGGTGTCTCACTCTCGTTATGTCGGCCATTGTCTGGATGTCGCGGCTGTCCTCGCCAAGGAAGGTGTGGAGTGTGAGGTAGGTTGTCACAGTGAAACCCTGATCTCAATTTGAGTACAACAGATGTTGAGAATAAGACACTAATATATTTGTCTGACTGCCAGGTGATAAACCTGAGGTCCATCCGTCCTCTGGACGTAGACTGCATTGAGGCCAGTGTGATGAAGACAAACCACCTGTTGACGGTTGAAGGTGGCTGGCCTCAGTTTGGTGTTGGAGCAGAGATCTGTGCTCGTATCATGGAGGGTAAGTCCTCACTACACACTGATCAGTCCCTTTTGCCACTGGCCAGCTCACCATTGGCACAAAATATGACTTTTTAACTGATCTGTAGGTTTCCATGTCCTTGCTGTTCCTTCTGTTTGCTTGCATGTAGTACATGTTCTGAATCTTGTACAGGTCTCTGAAACAACATGTTGACAGTATGACTCTTTGTGGTTGTGATGGAACATAAATAATAGCTTTGTTGTTATCACTAACTGGGTTTACGTGGACACTTTTTTAAATTTTTTATATCCCCAAAGTTGAATATTTCGGGTTAACATGGTATGTCGTCTAATCCAATCTGGTGTTTGCATGCACCGTCGCAATTAATCGGAAGAGATGTTCAACATGCTCGGTACTGTAACATTTTCCGCTAGCTCAAAAGGCTAAAGCCGGCTCACCTCTAGTTGCATCGTATGCACGTCGGGCACAGTGAGGCCATTTGTGCAAGAGATATATGACTCCAGACAAAGTCACTGTGCTAACTCCCATTCACATATTTGCATGTGTCGCAATTGTATTGTCCAGACTTTGTACGTTGGCTGTGCAGAATAGTCTACAGCCTTGTTTTCTTGTCTCCAATCAGTCCCTCCAAGATTGCGTGAGCATTGTTTGTCATTGTTGCGGCCTAAAATGCCTGATTTCACGGCAGCTTTAAAAAAAAAAGTTGAGATGCATGTATTTGTGAAATGAAGTTGCAGTCTTCCCCCCCCCCATTAGAATTGGATAAGATTTAGGGCAATTTCAAAGTAGGCTCAGTAGGCTCAAATTCTATTTTAGTAGGTCCATCTTCATAATTTGAACATCGTAGTTTCACGACGGAATATCCATATCAATATTAACATCCACTCTCGCATAAAGTCGCTTAACAGTGTAAGTGCAGTTTTTACCCCATTCCACTCGGAATAATAAGGTCCATGTAAACGCAGCTAGTGATTGTTTGCCAGTCCAACTCATACTAGTTTTTCAATTCTGTGCATTGTAAAATTGTTTAACAGAGGCAGGGTGTTTATACTGTATATGTCTATGTGTAGGTCCAGCCTTTAACTACCTGGATGCTCCAGTTACCAGGGTAACAGGCGTTGACATCCCTATGCCATACGCCAAGATTCTGGAAGACAACAGTGTGCCGCAGATCAAAGATATTATCTTCTCTGTCAAGAAGACTCTCAATATCTAAGATGCATTAACACACGTGCACATACCAGGTGCCATATCCTGTGGCCCAGTACCCACTGTGTGTGTGTGTATGCATTAGCCCTGGGCCCAATTGTGGTTAACTTTGTAACCATGGCAACGTACCCCCTAACAGTGGAGAAAATATTACTATAACAAATTTATTTTGCACAAAGCACATCCCACATTTTGTAAATTACTTTGTAAATGATTTATGCCTTCCTTAAACCCCAAATATCTTCGTACGCCACACCCAATATCCCTGTAAAGTTACAGGTATTTAGCAGCATGTTTCGTTAGCATTCTTGCATCTCGTACACAGAATAAAACACACCATCAAAAATGTGCAACAGAAGCAGCAGCTTCAATTTGAAACAATTATTACCTAATGTTTCAGGTGACTCGATAAACAATGATTATAATGTTTGCTCCCTGTGCTCTCTCTCTCTCTCTCTCTCTCTCTCTCTCTCTCTCTGTTCCTTTATGAACGGTGTGCGTCTGCAACACTGAATATTGGTTTATACGCGTCCTAGAGAAAGTAAATCCTGCCATTAAGAAAGATGTTGGGTTGTAGTTGTCATCGGGACAGGCCTAGTGGACATGTTAATGCCAGACGGGTTGTATTGGGATAGAAATAAACGACATAGGCTACTCTATAATAGAGAGCCATCTGTAACTTTATGAACTCAACTTGTGTACATACTGTTGTGATTCCTGAAGGGAGGGGAGGGGAGGGGATGAGGCAGTGGTGTTTGAAAGACTGTTACATAGAATGACTTAGAATTATGGTCTGCTTCATATAATAAACACTCTCAATAAAGTCTTGGCTGTCTTTACTTCTAAATACCATCGTCTTCTCTCTACATGTTTAAAGCTTTGTTCAGCACCTGATTATGAATAGGCCTATAAAATAATGTAAACTGCTGTTGCAGTTTAAAGGTGAGATACCATTATAGTTCACTGAAAAAGAAAGCTGAATTTTATGTAGGACCTGAAATACTATGTAGGCCAAAGTATTTGTCCTACTAATCTGAAGATGCCAATTTCTATGGTTAATTTCAGAAATTCAGCCTTAAAATCTTTTAGTTGGTTTAAATATTCATTCAGTACATCTCATCAGGCCTAAATAAATAATTGTATTATTGGTTTTAAGACACAATAGCGTTTAATTAGTAGTTAATCGGGTATAGAAAACAAACAATGGTAGCATTCTCCATCTCAACACGCTTCTCTGCATAACAACGCGCTGCCAGAGCGGATTAACCTAATCCGGTTTTTGTTTGCTTTGGGGGGAACATTTACTACGAGCACGCCTCTGACGAAGGGATATTAAATAAGGTGGAAACTCACCTGAAAGGAGGCGATTTTCTACTTCCTCCGTTTAAAAAAATAGATGGACTTTTGGGATTCGCGTTGTGATAGGCCTACGTCCCTTTATCCAGTATTTAAAAGGCGTTCGCTCGCAGTGTGAAAAAAAAAGACAATTGAACTGAAACCGATTCACCTAAACACAAACACACACCGCCCCTCGGGGCTCTATTCACATGGAAAATGTTCCGCTGGTTCTGATTAGCGGAATATTTAAACGACTGTCGCCGTTTGAGACATCAGTCAGGACGCGGAGTGCAGGCTATTTGGGTTCTGTAGCCAGCTTGCTAGAAAGTGCACGTTAGCATCACCTGTGCTGTGTTTAATATCCAGGTAACAATTTCTTTTTTATTATCAGTTAGCCTAAACACAGTAAAAATTATTTACCAGCTTCTCTAATCAATCAATCAATAAATCAATCAACCAGCCAGTGATGATGTCTGCTGTGGAGAGGTCAGACACCAAATCCGTTTTTACTATAGATTGGATACTGAATTTCGAGCCGAGCCTACCTGAGACCAGCTGCACAGGTAGGCATGTAGTCTACTAAAATACTTATGATGGGCTACTTCCCAAATTAACTACCGTGGTAGGCTTTAGTGCTGGCTTCTATAAGCTATGTCATAGCCTGTAATAATACTAGTATAGGCTACAGGATAGGTCGTAGACTACTGTGGTAATAGCAGGTCTACCACTGTAGTCTAAGTAGAGTCTCTGTACTTGTGGTGGTGGAGCTATGCTAGAACCATAGAACAGAGAACAATGTTTATAATGTGTTAATTTAGCGGTGCTGTGGTATTTCTGTTCCTATACAGATCAGCACCTGGAGAATAATGGTCCTCACAGTGCCGCTTCACCGCTGTACTTGAACGCTGGACGGAGACCTAGAACTACCTTCACACACACACAGGTGCAGGTAGAGGTGAATGTGTGGTTATGTACCATGCATGTGTAGGATTTGTTAGGATTTGTGCGTAATGCAAATGTGTGTGTGTGTAGGTGTGTGTGCTGGAGGCGGTGTTCCAGGTGAACTGTTATCCCGGTGTTTCGCTGAGGGAGGATTTGGCAGGCAGCTTACAACTACAGGAGGAACGCATTCAGGTACACACACACACACACACACACACACACACACACACAGTAGTGATTTGTCAAGTCTTGCCTCACATATAGGTCTCTCAACCATGCTATCGCTTAGATCTGGTTTCAGAACCGTCGGGCGAAGCTGAAGCGTTCTCACAGAGAGTCCACGATACAGAGGACCATCGGCCATATCCGCGGCAACTACAGGCTCAACAGCCAGGAAGTCCCACCTCACCTCAATGATGAGGAGCAGTAGCCATGGCAACTGAGTCAGAGCTGATCTCATTATAACTTATCGTGCAGACAACATCTGTTAAGAGATATTTATAGTCAAAATACAATTGAGCAAAATGCCACTCCTGTCACAAGACACAGCTGTACATTTTTCACAGATTTCATATGCTTTTTTATATTTATAAGCCCTGTTAATTTCGTTTTCTGTAATTACTCTGGGGAAATATTGCATTGAGGCAGTGATCAGTATGTTATCGTGCCTTTTCCCTGCCCCAGTACATGTCAAGTACCAGTCTACGGCACACTAACACTGGTATTGGCAAAACAAAGGAATCTCATGGTCTTCTGTTGGCTTGACTTAAAGGTGGAGTCAGTCAGTGATTGTATGCAGCATGCTAATACACTTTTTATCGAATTCAGCGAATATCTACTCGCAGTCCACTAGCCACCTGTTTTATGTGCACGCTGAAAACAAATCTGTCTCCACATCCCTGACTTCATAAATGGGAACACAAACAAAGTGGTGCACACTACACTATCCCAGCTTTGGCTATTGTTCAGTGTGTGTCTGGGAGCTTCTGAGGGAGCACCCTATGATATTGAGAGGAGAGGTGTTGTAGTTTTTATCTAGGTCAATCTTTTCCCCCAATCATTGACTCCACCTTTAATGGTATCTAGACCAATTCCAATATAATAACAATAACAATGATTAAAATGTATTAATTTATCATAAAAAGTTATCTTATGCAATTTTAATTGTTATGGTTTAATAAAGTGCTTATCCCTAATCTGCTAGTAAATCTTTTTTTTTCTTTTTTTTTTTACACATAACACAGGCAGGAAACACACACAAAAAACATTTTGTCCGTGTACGTTGCCGTGTGTGTGTGTGTAAGTGTGTGTGGGTGATTGAAAGAGAGAGAAAGAGGTACAAAAAACGTTCTCTTGTGCTGTAAGCACGCAAAACATCAGGCTTATCCACGAACGGACAGATGCGCCTTCTGCTGGCCTAGAGGCCTAAATGCTTTAATATAATACACAAACTCCTCCCCCCTTACCTACACACACCCATTCACCCCCACCTGCCCCGAACACACACTCGCAGGCACGCACATTGCTTCTTTGCACGCTAACTCACTCTTCGCTGGCTCACTGAGGTCCGCAACTCTGATGGCGCCGCGGAGTTTCGTCTTCGTCCTCACGTCGTTCCTCCTGCCCAACCTCAGGTCCGCGTCTGTATGGCCGGATTACTGCCGCTACACGGTAAAAAAAAACTTTTTTGCTACATACAAACAGGTATGTTACTTCTTGTGGTTCACCACTTGGTGTGGATGAGTTCAGCTGGTTTGTTTATGACAGAAAGTAGTAGGATTTTCCACTTGGAGATACCATCAGGGAGTTTATTTCTTTCCAATTTCAAATTGTTGTGTATTTTCTCGCACTTTTTGTAGTCTTAAAAAAAAGAAAACATCTATAAATAAATTAAAAAATTAAAATAGCCCAATAAACACGACATTACATTCTAATATTCATTACAGATGTTACTGTGTTGATGGCTTTATCCCAGTGTTGTTTTAATATATAATTCGGTTTTTGTTAACTAGAGCATGGATTCATTTAGAATCCCTAACATGTTATGTATGATTTTGAGTTGCAACTATATTTCAGCAGCATTTGCATGTATGTTTGTGCGCCGGAAGTGAATAGAAAAAATGCTTTTTGAAGTAATTTAAAGTAAAAAGAACAATTGGCTGCTACTCAACCTGTGTGTGTGTATGTCTTTGAAGTCAATGCAACAGGAAGTTCCATACTGTTTACTCTCCTGCAGCATTTTTTCCTAACACGCACACACACACACACACACACACACACACACACGCACGCACGCACGCACGCACGCACGCACACACACACACACACACACTAGATCAAAGGCCCAGTAGGATGTGGGCACTAAATTCTACTGCAGCCCTCTCTTCCACAGGTGTCAGGTCATTAGGGCCCCATTCACACACAGCCCCCACTTCCCATCCCACACACACACACATACACACACACAGAGTAAAAGAACACAACCTGTTATTCTCATTGCCTTGTCATCCATCCCATAATTCTCAGTAACCACAGTGTGTGAGAGAGGGGGGGTGGGCGTGTGGGTAGATGTGTTTGAATAATGTCATATAAGCATCTGTGTGTAGTCAGATACATGTATATAACATGTAACATCACTATAATACAGTGATTGTCAAAGTGGGGCCATTTCACATCCTACGCTGTTCTTCATGGTTGCAGGCAGCTTTGTAGCCACCACTGTCAACCGGGCTCTCACTGTTTGACTTCAGGCATTCTGGGATGTTTTGAATTTTATGAGAGAACGCCCTGCTTTTATTCTGGAGCTCAGAGGTGTGTGTGTGTGTGCGTGCGTATGTGCGTGCGTGTGCGTGTGTGTGTGCGTGCATGTGTGATTATATCTGTAATCTGTCATTATATCACAATGTTTTCCGTAACGCAATTTGACACGCACACACGGACACACACACACATCCATGCACAAAAAACAGCTGACATGACAGTACATGTCTATCTTCTGTTTAAAGCCTCAAAGGAAATGACTGCTATAAAGGCTGTAATCCACCAAGCCAGACGGCACATTGAGTCAAAAGTGGGCGGGGCCAGTGTTGGAGGGTGTGGTGCGGGTTCTAAATGAGCGCAACTACACCTTCTGCTAGTCATATGTTCCACATGGCTATCATGCACCATAATAAACATGATTCCAGTGTGTATACAGCAGGAAATGGACAAGAGAATATCTTCGCCTTGGCGATTGTACTGTATGTATCCAAAAGACTGCATTTCATGTATTTAGCATACATTGGTTTAACTGCGCTCGGCTGTTGTACTACTGTTATACTGTCTGACTGACAGAGAGATTGGATTGGCTAGTTAAAAGGCTCCCAGCGAAAAGGTTATAGGTTTGTTCCCTGACAAGCTGAATCTGTCTAACCCTGACATAATTCTACTCACTGTAAATCACTTTGGATAAGAGTCAGAAAAATTGCCTGATTGTAATTTTAGCCCTTATTTTTAACTGTGTCAGCTTTTAGTTAACCAAACTCTCGCAATATTTATATTGTGCATGATGACTTCTGTGCATTTCACTAGGGAACCCTCCTCTCCTGTGTTGAGGAAAAGCTTCATTGTTTGTGGGGTTGTCGTGCCTGCTGGTGGCTGTGGGGGGTTCCCAGATTCAACATGTTGAATCGTCAAGAACGACCACAAAAGCCCACTGCCCTGACCCCTGCTGTTGCCTACTTTAACATCTAGTGCGTGTGAATGGGATGGGGAGGGGCGGGGGGGGGGGTCTCATCTTGTGTTGAGTGAATTTTAAAATGAATGTTTAAAAAAAAGGATGTAGTCACCAACACATTTGTGTGTGTGTGTGTGCGACGCGTGCGTCCATATTAAGGGGCAGCCATGCAGGGATGGGGGTCCTGGGGGGGTGCAGGTTTTGTCCTGCGGTGGGAAAATCTATGGTTGGTTGGCCCTGAACAGGCCATATGAACGCGTACGCACACACACACAGACACACACACACACACTGAAAGCACATATAACTAAAACATAGATCTAACTTTTTTATTAAATAACCTCAGAGCCTTTTCGACCAAGGGTCCTCACAAGTAACCAAAGCAAATAAAAACTAATACTCTATTTAGGACATTTTGCATTTAAACTTCATTGCATGATTAGATCAAAAAGACACCACAACATTATGGTTTCACTGATGATATCTACCCTGGGAACTTGCACTGGAATGCAGTGGAACGCTTCATGATGAGTGTTAATTACCAGTTCTCAAACCAAATGTCTAACTTCATTTTCTGGCCCCCCGAGCTACAGTATGGTCCTGTGGTCCACCCTGTGAAAAGGCACAAAGTAGTTTCTAGTTTGAGGCCAATTCTAACGCAACGGAAAAGGGGAAAACTATCTGACCAAGAAAACCCCTCCCCCTGTTAATCTGTGTTAAGGGTGTCTGCTAGTAATTTTCTGTACATTCACAGGTTAGTAGAGGTCGTGTGTGTGTGTGTGTGTGTGTGTGTGTGTGTGCGTGTGTGTGTGTGTGTGCGTGTGTGTGTGTGTGTGTTTTGAATTCTCTATCCCACATCTGGAATTGATATGGTACATCTAAACAACACAAACACACACAGGAACCCACAGTCTCTGATTAAACATACTTCCTGGGTCATTAGTGACCGGAGATCGATCTGCCTGTCTGTGCTTATGCGACATGATTTTAAAGTTACAAGATCCTGGAAGCTAAACTCAGTAAAGCCCCTTCCCCGAGGGAAGGTCATCCAATCAGTGCTTAGCAACTGGCGATTGGACATTCCATCAACATAACCAAACCACAAAAGACAGCAAAAATGACTTGTTGATGGCCAATTTAATGATAAAATTCACTGACAACTATCTTGCAGTTGACATATTTCCTCTTGAAACAGGAAGTTAGGGTGGAACGTGTCAAGGGAATATATTTGATTCTCTGATGTTCAAGATACATATACTGTACAACCAAACGCCGCAGATGTAAAGATAATTAACTTTATCTAGTTTAGTTTATTCAACTACAGTATATATATATATATATTTATATATGATATATGAAATATTCCATGGTCTTTTTTTACGGAATTAAAACAATTCCACATGCTCTCTTTAACATTTGGGATGTTTGTACAAAAAAACAGTGCTTGTTTTTGATTTGACTTCATTTGTTTGATAGGCTAACTGCAATTAAATTTACAGAATCAATTGTCAATAACACATTTGTTCCACACTTGAGCTCACTTGGAAGAAGACATAATTTGTACTGTATATTTTCGTACCGTAGCTTTCTGGGCCACAATGAACCCATTCCATTACTAGAGTTCCATTTAACCAAACATCTTAGGTGTGAATGCACCCTCGGTATCCAAGTGACTAAATCGTATAGGCAACAACATGCACACGTTTGTACCCACAATCAGCTTTTAACTGTTTGAAACAGATGATATTTGTGAGTGCATTATAATGATTGTTATTAGTATTACCAGGAAGATTGTCTCTGTACTCTGTCAAATAGTGTGTGTGAGCGAGTTACTCACCCCTTCTCTCTTTCTGACCTCCAGGCCAGTTCAGAAGAAGGGAGATTCGGAGTGTCCTTCAGATCAGACAGTAAGTATTCATTGGCTCAACTAGATACTGTATTATGTTCCTCTTTGGTACTCTGCTAATCTAGGTATGCTTGAGTTGAAATTATCTTCCACCCATTACGTTGTTTCCATGTTGCACGGGTATGTCAAGGTTCATAGATTCAATACGATGTCCCTTTTTGTTGGAGTTGACCACCATAGCTTTTGAATTGTGAATTTGAAATGCATTAAAACCTCGAGCACATCCATACATTGCCAACTGTGATAAAGGAGAAAGACAGACGCTTTGATTTAAAACATGTGTGTGATGGCTCTTCTTTTTCTACAACAGAGGTAATCTGTTTCAATAAACTGTGTTGCTATGACACAATAATTTGAGAGCAGAACATCCAGGTGGTGATATGAATACGGTGCTTACATTAACCTTGTGAGACATTTCGACCAAAGCATCACTTGAATGCACCTACATCAGTTGCTAGATCAGATGTTTACTGTTCAAAGATTTCTGGGTCAAACTTGAGCACCGTGTCTCCACACACACACACACATGCACACACACGCACATGCACATACACACACACACACACACACACACATGCATACATCATGGACAAAAGGATCAGGAACTTGACTTTTAAAAAGAAAAGAAGAAAGGAATAGCAGGAAATGGGGGAGGAGTGTGTGTGTGTGTGTGTGCGTGCGTGCGTGTGTGTGTGTGCGCGCGCGCGTGTATGTGTGTGTCAGGGGGCAGGAAACTAATTTTCTTTGTCCCAAGGCCCCAGTGTCAGGTTCATCCCCGCGCGTCACTATTTTACCTCCCACTAGAAGAACGGCAACAGCAACAGTATTATTTAGCTTGCATTTATCTAGTGACTACTGATGTGACAATGTTTCTGGTGTGTTGTCAGTTGATGCAAAAAACACCTGGATACCTGCAAATGTGTTTGATTGTGTGCGTGTGTGCGTGCACATGTGGGTTTTTACTTGACGGAGAAGAATGCGTGAACTATAGGACACAACCGAACCCATCTCTCCATTTCGCTTCCTCACTCTCTCCTTGCATCCCCTTATTATTGCTCCTCTCCTCTACCTTTTTCTCCCCTCTCCACTCCTCGACTCTGCTTTTCTAATCAGTAGGAAGGATTTAAGAGCAGTTTGAGAAGAAAAGCAGCCGGCCATGAAGGGGGGTGGTTGAGGAAAGGTAGATTTAGGATAAAGAAAAGGCAGGGCGGGAGCTCTGATACGAATGACCGCTCCTCTTTCCTCGGAGTGAAGACGAGGAAGAGGAGCAGTGACTCGTGACTCACCCCCCTTCCCTACTCCTCCTCCTCCCTGGTGCTCAGGAGGAAAGGGGGAGGAGGGGGCTCCTTAAGTCCTTCTGGGACCTTTAACCCCTCCTTTTATGTCACTGCCTTTAAAGCTCCAGTCTGTATCTTCTACCTCCGTCATGCAATACTTGTAACATTGTTTGTTTATTGCGTGTGAGGTGCAATAATAGTTGAGCATTCTGCATAGACTTTAATGTAAAGCGTCACTAAATTACCTTTTACCACTAAACCCCCCCCCCCCCCTTCCCCTTCCCACACACACACACACACACTCAAACACACAGACGCACTAGCATGCATGTGGAGTGGTCCAGCAATGTAAACAAAGAACACAGGAGCTCAGATCACAACACACACATAGGGAGTGTGATGTCATTCTCTGCTCAAGATGCAATTACTCCATTATATCTATACATATAACATTGTTGTTTGATGCTATATTAATGCTTAACGTATCATATAGAGAACCTCTAAAGGACTAATAGAGTCATGGTAGAAGGTTGCTTCAGACCTTGTCTGTCTAGATCACAGATACAATATAAAAGAAATGATCATGGTCATATTATGGTATGCGGTGGTATAAGTATATTTGTATCAGTTATGTTACTCATGTCTGTCTGTCTCTGTCTCCAGACTGTTCGTCTGTCTCTCCTCAAGGGAGGCATGCCATCCATGAGGTCTCTAACGCGTCCTTCACACACCTGGCCTGTCAGAGCCAAGCAGCTGCCATCGTCCACTGGTCTCCCAGTCCTCTGGGTCAGTCTGGGGATAAAAAAACATCTGCCGTTTGATGTTATGCTTGATCGTTTATATCGTTGTGATGGAAATGTTCGTCACTCATGGGATATGGTCCCGTTAATGCGATCATAAATTACAAAACGCTGTAGAGACTATATTGTGTATTTCAGCTCAGTATAACAGATTCTGAGTTTTGCTGTCATCTCCTCTCCTCACTGTGGTTCAGAGAGGGCGGGGCTGCCCCTCTCCACTCTACACGCAATATGAGCACAAGCCTGCGAGTGAGAGATGGGGGGGGGGGGGGGGGTCTGTCATTGGACGACCAGAAACTATTTTTAATAAAATGTACAGAATGCTTGCTATATATATAGAGAGAATACCATGATGTTTGCTATATATAGAGAGATACCATGATGTTACATTTTGGTCATATCACACAGACCTACCTGCTTGTATAGACTAGTGGCACCGTTAGCTTACTGTTAGCATACAGCAGAGAGAGAGAGAATGAACAACAGGCCTACAGGATTAGATCCCACATGAAAATGCCCCACTGTGTATGTGTGTGTAGGAATGTGTGTGCACGCTCTTCAAATGTCACTGTAAGTTGAACCCCCCCTTTAAGAAACAACAGACGTTATTGTGAGAGAGAGAAAGAGAGAGAGAGAGAGAGAGAGTGTGTGTAGTAGAACAGGTTTATGACAGGTTTAACTCTACTCAAATACCACAGACCTGTCTGTCTGTCTGCCTACAGATATATTAAAGGCTTTACTGTAGGGTTAATGTTCGGACTGTATATCTGTCTGTCTGTAGGTATAGAACATGTGAAAGGCTTTAGGGTCTATCTTGAAGATAAGGTGGGTCGTCAGTGTCAACATCTGATCCTGAGAGAACCTCGGCAGCTTAACTTCTCTTATAGAGCCTCCGTAAGTTTATATTTATTAGTACTGGTAGTAGCCGTACTCATTTACACATATTATCTAGTGTTTCTCATTGAATATAGTCGTCATTGTGTTATACATGTAAATACAATACATTTGTGAATATGAATATTAACAATAATGTCTGTGGTCTTAGAGGATGAGCAGCCAGCCTTTCTCGGGCTTGACGTTTGACACCGACTACATGGTTCGAGTTGTGCCATTCCCCACCTTCGTCAATGACAGCTTCTTTCATCCCTTTTTCCTCCGCACCAACTGTGAGTCACAAGCCCAACCAGAGATGATCAAAACCCATTAGGCCTCTCACACCTGCATGTTCATAATAGGGAGCTAACAGGCGGCTACACATGTAAGGCTACAGAAATATGAGGAGGTCAACTGTCCTCAGGGTCCAAAGTACAAGACTCAAGAGGATGAGCGTGTGCATGTGACACTTTTTCTAGTAGGGCCTGCAGTGAGATTAAGAAGAAATGGGTCAGTGCACAGGAAGGGGATGGGGGCGAAATATTTTTTATTTTTTATGAGAAATCATAAACACTTTTCTACAGAGCAGAGGGAAAACTGTAGGAGGGGCAGGGCTTTCTGGTTTATGAATACCTTCAACCATGCCAATTTTTGGCAAAATCCTCTCTTCAGTATATAGAGAAGGGTTTATTTACTGTACAAATGTATAAACTATTACATTTGTCCGTTAAAACTGCAAATCAGACACATTGTTAGAGTGTGGGAATGTAAAAAGACACCGTAGGATCTCGAAAACACATCAGAAGTCCTTGTTAGACCTCATCAGATACCCCATTAGCGCAATTGATTTGATTTCAAAAATTGTTCCCAAATTCTTACCAATATGTTTTGTGTGTTACAGCTTGTGAGGTATTGCTGGGACCGGACAATCTGGTGTGTAAACCTTGTAAGTATCTGAAACCAGTAGTTCTGTTGTGTAAAGTGATTGTTGTATAAATGTGCAGTTTATGTTGGGAATGTTAGATTTAAAGAAAAAGAAAAAAAAAGTTAAATGTATTGTGTGAAGTGCTGTTGTAGTCTACTGGTATGGATGAACGGCTCCAAGTCAAACGATGGAGTTTGCCTACCTGTAAGCATCATTGAGCAAGATGCATTCCACAATCTTTTCCTTGTAATATTCTACTCTAATAATAATAGCGTATGTCTGCTAAATGACCTAAGTGTAAAACGTTCTTGTGGTCTATAGCAGTATTGTGTTCCACCAATGATTTACACATATCTGTCTGACCAGTCTGGAGGCCTAGGACTTTGGATATTTCCCAGGTGGGCTCCAGTTTGCAGGTGGTATTTGACCCCGCACCATCTTCCTTCGGCTTCAGTCTCTACTTCCTCTTCTACAAACTACGGCAGGATGGACCTGCCAAACTACATGCTTGCAAACCAGTAAGAAGCTCTGTTTGTCTTTCTATATTTTAGTTTATGTTTAGAATTAGTGGGATTAGTATAACTGTGTCTATGTGTCTTGGTGTGTGTGTGTGTGCATGCGTGCGTGCGTACATGTGTGTGTGTGTGTTTGTGTGTGTGTGTGTCTGTGTGTGTGTGTGCGTGTGTGTCTGTGTAGGAGCAGAGCCTGCCCAAAACAACATGTGTTTTGAAGGATGTTACTCCAGGAACCTACACTATAGAGGTACACAGAATAACAAAAAGTCAAGCTGACATTGTAATATGTTGTCCTATTTTATGATATAATAAGATAGGTCAGAGGTCTTTAACGTTTTTCGGGCCAAGGACACCTTAGCTGATAGAAACACGGCACAGGGACCCCCTACCACATATGGTATCAAATATTTAGTTGCCTGCGGCCTATATTGCCATGTATAAAAGTAGGCCACTAACAAAGCCATTAATATAATGGACAGATTTATATATTTATAGCACAGGTTGCATTTATGTTAAATGCTAGAAAATAAGTTTGGGATCAAACAATGTGTAGGACCCCCCGTAGTACCTCTGAGGACCCCCTAGGGGTCCCGGACCTTCTGTTGAAGACCTCTGATGTAAGTATTAATCAATAATCTTCTGATGCAAATTTTAAAGAATTTTTTAAGAACCACCATGTCATCTTTAATTTTCTTGCATTCCACGTACTGTATGTAATCATTTTATTTTCTTATCTGAGCTAAACTGGCTGTCTCTGACCTTAGAGTAACTTGAGTATGGGTTCAACGTGTTCTATGGGTTAAAATCTATTTCTTTTTCTCTTTTTTTCTCAGTTAAGAGATGTCAGTAACATGACCAGAAGACATACTCAGTACCACGTTAGCCAGGGTGAGCCTGGCGTGCACACACAAATGCACACGTGCACACAATCGTTACTTAATTAAAAAAGGAACATTCCTCAATTATTGTAAGCACAGTGGTACAGAAATGTCAGAAATGTCTGTACCTTAAATCAAATTTACAATTTACATTTTTACATTAATTAGGAGGTTTGTTCAATACCATGGTAAGTAAAAAACAAAAGAAAGAAAAAAAGATTTGTACCACAGTGCATTATAACATAGTTCCCAAATGTTAGAACAATAATTAATGTTTACTGGTCACTTGTTTTGTGTTCAAGTACACTCCCCTTGGGCGGGGCCTATCAGAGCAATGGCCATCACGGTTCCTCTGGTTGTCCTGTCTGCTCTCGCTACGCTGTTTACCGTCATGTGTCGCAAGAAACAACAGGGTGAGTTCTAATCAGTATTAGGCAGAAACCATCACAGCTGAGCCGTAAGGCGCAGATATTCTAATGGTTCTTCTGGTTGTTTGTTTAAAGAGAAAAAAAGAAAAAAAAGATATTGACCTGGATGAGCATTTTATCATGATCGTTGCTGTAGGGCAATTTTTAATTAGTATCTGTAGCATTCTGCATACTGTTGTATACAAGCTGTATGTCGATGCTCAGACATCCAGTACCAACACCTGAGTACCTTTTTGCTTCTTCACTACCCCTAGAAAACATCTACAGCCAATTGGACGAGGAGAGCAGCGAGTCGTCCAGTCACAGTGCGGGGTTGAGCCCTGAGCGGCCGTGGCCCCGCCCCAAGGTGTTCCTCTGCTACTCCAACAGAGACGGCCCTAAACACACCTCAGTCATACAGAGCTTTGCCTACTTCCTACAGGACTACTGTGGATGTGAGGTGAGAAAGACCCAGATGAAGATGGTGCCATGCTATTGATTGATATCAATATATATATATATATATATACATATATACATATATACATATATA
>JAODLL010020629.1:0-20066 GCA_026546735.1 Forbesichthys agassizii | reverse complement strand
AAACTATTTAGGATGAAAATGACTAAAAGTTGACTAAAACTATTTAGGATGAAAATGACTAAAACTAGACTAAAACTATTTTGTCTACGGACAATTGCTGGTGTAGGACACACATATTTCTGCACTTCACGTACAGTTGATTAGCTGCGTCAGTAGACATTGTGACACTGTATGCTGTCGTACGTTTGACACACTGTGCTGTGTATCTCCAGGTGGCTTGGTTACCTCGTCCTGCTGCTCTTCGATGTGCTCCTTTGTCTTCTGGTGCTGTTCGGTCTGATACGCAATTCCAGAGGCACCCTCATTGGGTAGGTTACTTAACTGTGGCGTCACATGACACCTGTCATTCCTTCTGGTCTACAAAGTGGTGTGATGTATAGCAAACAACTGTTTTCTACGTAGAGTAATTGTGTCTCTGTGTGTGTTGTAACCCTCTGTTGTTTGTTTTCATAGCCAGACCGGCTGCGTGTGCGTGCGTGCGTGCGTGCGTGCGTGCGTGCGTGCGTGCGTGCGTGCGTGCGTGCGTGCGCGTGTGTGTGCGTGCGTGCGTGCGTGCGCGTGTGTGCACGCGGCTCACAAAGCATTTTGCTTTGGTCTGAGATGCTGGGGTGCATAGTGTGACATCTAGTGGCACAAAGTCACATAGAAGCTCTTTATAATATGATTATAAATAAGGCTATAATGACAACAACCATAATGTCTCTTCCTCCTCTGGGGAGTCCTGGAGCTCCTCTGCTGTAGGAGGGTCAGAGGATCTCTACATGTGTTCCACACTGCGTAGTTGTCTCTCTGACACTGATCCGTGGCTGTTTCAGAGTGTGTCTGCTGGGGGTTCTGACTCTGGTGATCAGCTGGGGGTCCCTCGGCCTGGAGCTGGCAGTCTCCGCGGTAAGTGTAACCATGGCAACATTGCAGAGCCGTGACATAATGCTTTCGCCCTGTGCTGTACCGCGGGGCGCGATGTGTCATGTGTGTTTACGCTATTGCAGACGGCCAGCGACTTCTGCGTGTCTCCAGACGCCTACATCACCCAGGTGACCAGGGAAAATGCAGTCATCAACCAAGGTAGGATTATGGTGTGTGTGTGTGTGTGTGTGTGGTGGGGTGTTATTCAGAGTGCGGATATGAAGAAGCCAGTGTATTGACTGTCTCTTTATTCTTTGTGTTATTCTATAATCTATACGTCAGAAACATTTCTACGCTCATTTTATATTAATATGGAGGTGGAACAATGAGTGAACTATCGAGGGGGAACGGCAATTAGAGTATTGATTATTAACCAATTAGTGATTGACTGATAACGGATACAGTGACACCTCAACCCTGATAGTGCGCCTGTTCTGTGTGCGTGTGTGTGTGTGCGTGTGCGTCTGCATATTCAATGACATTGTGTGTGATTGGCACGCCAGTAAGAGCTCTATTCTATCTGCTGACTGCATGCCTCAGTAAGCCTCTATCCTGCCTTTGTGTGTGTCCCAGATATAGGATAAAGATTCTGAGCACGTCTTGGGCTTTTTCTAATCATTTTTAGATCTTTATCTCTTTTGCTTTCACTTTTTTTCTTCTCCCTCCTTTTATGTTCCAATCTCTCTCCCCTGTTCCCTGGTTGCAGTCCAGTAATGAGTCTTGTCCTTCATTCTGTTGACTTGTTTGTGCTATGTTGGCACACTGCAGAGCCCAGATGTTGCCTTCAGAAGAAACACACAGAAACTAACAAACATCCATGTTTGGCCACATCTAGTTGAGACAGTCTGTGCACAGCTGTGGTTAGTTATTTATTAATCCAGGGTGTATTTATATATGTTGTTTTTTTGTGTATATTTCCAGACATCTTGCAGTATTACCTGAGGTGCAGTGCCGGCCAAGTTAACCCCTTCCAGCAGGTTTGTTGTTACATACACACTGCTTTGGTATGAAATGTAAAGTGCCCATACAACTCTACTTCACCGTTCTCTGCCTCTCTTCGTGCAGTCACGTGCATGTTCATTCACAGTTGTCCTTCAATCATGAGCAGTGGGCTAGGGGGAATTGTGCTAAAACACATTTGAGTTCTGGACATTTAAAGGTCTCATAAGGTTAAGTAACGTATACTTTATTGTCCCATAGGGACATTTGTCTTGGGCATTAGGCCTCTGTATCAGATACACAGCATACATTAAATTCATGAGCAATGTTTCGAGAACTATTGGATAGATGTACAAACCGGGCCGGATTAACCATTAGGGCAACTGGGCAACTGCCCAGGGGCCCTAAAGGGCCCAGCGGGCACAAGCAAAATATCTTATTAGATTGCGTCTATACAACGTCCGCATAACAAAAGCGTTCACATGGAAACAGCGTGCATCTTTCCGACTACAATCACATGTAGTATAATAACCATACTAACCAACCAGATTGTCTTCTTTTTTTTAGCCAGACGCATCACATGATAGTGTCGTCCCACTCCCAAATGGGTTGTTATGGTCTAGGCTAGGCTACTTGATGGACTAGCCCAATCGGTAAAAACGAAATGAGAGATTTTCTTTTATTGTTTTACATTATGGTGGGTGTCGACCTACCAGGTAATAACATAGACAGTCTATGCAACCATGTGACTTCTCAACACGTTATGTCAATGCAGTTCTCATAGAGCAGGTGAGATTATTGTAGTATTGTACTGTATTTAGGCTACGTAGGCTATAGATTATGTTTAGTAACTGTAACCATAACGCTAAATACATTTTCACTGTGAGTGAGAATGCACCATTAGAAATGAGTTTTAGTGTTCCTATTTGCGCTTGGGGTTTTGTGCTATTCCGACGAGAGTTATCCTGCCCTGCCAGACTAGCCTACGGATGGCCCCACGCACCACTGAACATGCTGTTGAACATCAACAAATGCAAGGCTGCCTGTCACTCAGTAGCCTATCCTTTGCTCGTGGTAATGTACAAGCAAACACATGCATTCACATTCAGTGGCAGCGCATTTGAAGACTACTTTCGATAAAACTTTGGCTATATGTGGATCAGACTACTGTAAAAAAAGATCTACCACTAAGGCTATGTATTTTTTATGTAGGCCTATGCTTTAATGCTAGAAATGTATATTATTTTAACAGAGCTTTAGCTAGCTAGCAACACAGCGACGATGTATTTTCCTCTGTTTCCATGTGATAACTTTGGTCATGCAGTTGACATGTATGGTTTTTGGGTGGGGGAGTGGGAACTTGAATGTTGCTGCCCACACATAGAAATGTCAATCCGGCTGTGCATACTAATTAATATGTATAATCTTATTGGAGGTTTCAAACTATTTTATTAAATCATGCGACAGATGCCGTGCCATATTTATTCTGCAAGGGTAGCATTAGTAGGTGTCCGTATGCAGTAAAAAAACTCTAATCCCATCCGGAGATGTGCATGATTAACATTGTTGACAGTAACAGCAATTATACATGTCTCTGCGTGTGTGTGTGTGTGTGTGTGTGTGTGTGTGTGTGTGTGTGTGTGTGCGTGTGTGAACTGTACAGAGGCTGTCAGGGAGCCACAAAGCCTTAGTGGAGATGCAAGATGACGTGGCAGAGTTGCTGAGATCAGCAGCACGTGATTATCCCAACACTAAGGTGTGTAACCTCCAGTGTGTGTGTGTGTGTGTGTGTTCTCACAGGCACATAGCTATTAATTCACAGGAAAGTGGCCATTTGTTGTAATGATGGTGGACATTGGAGTTTATTATGGCAGGCATGTATATAACCAGAATGTCTTGTATATTGTGTGTGTGTGTGTGTGTAGGAGAACCTTGAGCAGATCCAGTCTGTGTTGAACTCCACTGAGGTTGGTCTCCACCAGCTCACAGCTCTGGTTGACTGTCGTAGCCTACACATGGTGAGTCACTGTGTGTGTGTGTGTGTGTGTGTGTGTATGTGTGTGTGTGTGTGTGTGTGTGTGTGTGTGTGTCGTGACTATTGAAATGATGAGTAAGAGATAAAGTTGTCAAGTTCCCACACTGACTCAACAGTCCTCTCCTTCCCTCTACTCTCCTCTCCTCAGGACTATGTGCAGGCACTGACAGGGCTGTGCTACGATGGTGTGGAGGGTCTCATCTACCTGGCTCTCTTCTCCTTTGTCACAGCTCTGATGTTCTCCTCCATTGTCTGCAGTGTGCCGCACACATGGCCAAGCAAACGGTAATACACACCTGCTCACAGGCGCGCACGCACGCACACACACACACACACACACGCGCACACACACACGCACACACACACACACTCACACACAATGGAATGAAATGCAGATTTAATATTCACGTAATGATCTCTTCTACTTCTACACCGTACAAGCTGCCCTATTAGAATCAGCCACTAACTAACTAACTAACTGACTGACTGATCACCTTGATGGATCCACACGGAGGACCCACATAGTTAAGAATGTCTCTCTCAGGCCATTTTTATCTGTGTGTGTGTGTATGTGTGTGTGTGTGTGTGTGTATACGTCTGTCTGTCATTCATCTCTGCTGTTCATCATGCTGTGTGTCCTCCGCTCGTGATCGGTTGTTTGTGTTTGTGTGTGTGTGTGTTGGCATTCCTTTCTTTGCCCCGAGACCCTGTGTCGTGCTATACTGTATTTCTATGCTCTCCGTGTCCCACTTACTCCTTCTGTTCCTTCCCTTCCTCCCTTCCTGTCCTGATTTGGAAACATTTTGGGCTCCAGAATGTGACTTGCCCTGTAGTTAGTTAGCTGTGCCTCCAGAACCATGATGGCCTCTTGTTGTGAAGTAGATACATTGTGCTAACCTACCTTTCTCTGCGTTACACATTCAGACAGGCTCAGCGGTTCATTGACGTTGTGGGAAAGGAGGTGCAGGTTTTAATTTATTATGAACACTAATGGATAGTTAGTGGATACGTGTGCAGTAGCAGCGTGCTTTGGTTCTTGGCGGGTGTGTGGCACTTGATGTTAAACCACTGTACACTGTACTGGTGCCTGAATACCACTGACTCAAGGAGGTTATTAGGTCATCTGTGCCTTAGGGTCTAGGGCTGTACTGCAGGAACATATGCACACAAAACCATTGACTTGGCAAAACAGCACCATCCAGTGGTCTGTGGTGGCAGCGACATCTCTTCAGAGTCCTGTTGCCTTTCACTAAAACCATAATAGACCTGATGTGATTACACAGCAGGCAGGGGACACAATACAGACTAATAATGAGGGAGAAGATAGTATTCATGACCATGCACTAATCTAATGGCTGGTGCACCTACTGCATTAGCCTTTATGTTTGTGTAGCCATAGATACAAATTCCAAATCAGCACATATCTGATTCTTCATTCTTTTACGTTGCTGGCTTCTTTTTAAGTTTTTGACCATTTAATGTCTGAAAATGGTTTGCCCAACCCAGCCATTTTATATCCTTTTTTTCCTGACATTTTTACGTTTTAAGTTACGCTTTCATGGTGCCCTCAAAGATGCATGAGTCAAACAAGTTAACTTTTAGTAAACTATTAACAATTTATTATATTTAATCTCAGAAACCTAATGGTGCTTGCATACTGCCCAGACTGTGCCCAACTGACACCAACGTTCTAAAGTTGGCAGTATTTGGTTGCAGTCTTAGGATTGTTCAGAAAACCAACTGCCTGTCCAAATTGCCCAGACTGTAACTGACAAGACAACTCAGACCTTGGATAATGCTATGTTAAAAATGGTGAATAACCTGTATCAATTGCAAACAAGTAGAGAAATTACAGTAGGCTAGTAATATCTCGGTTGGAAAACGGCTTGCTGTTAAGGAAAGTTGGGTTTTCTCTTACCGCAACTCTGCATTTATCGCGTTCCTACGTCCAGAAACTACAGTGAAGTGAGTAATGGACAGTTAAATAGCCTCCTAGACACCTTCAATGAACATAAATCATGTGCGCTAACATTGTACATGGCGAGTTGTCAGGAGAACACACTTATATTGCGGTTTGTTGGATAACTGTTCAGACGTTCCACAACTCTGCCCGACCTGACTGGACATGTCAAACTACAAACACTAATTTGACAGCGCACACTGGGGCTCCAAAGGTTGGCGTTGGTTGGTCAGTCAGCGTTTGTCTGAGCAGTGTGCATGCAGCTTCAAGAGGGAATTCAACTAGGAATAATAGGCGATACTACTTACCAAGAGAAATATTGCACACAAGGCAAAATGATGTAATTCTTTAAAGCAACAAACAGATCCATGGGTTCAGTTTTTGTGGAATAGACGGACTGCTGCTTACAACATGAATTTCCTCCTCCACAATAAATGGACCTCACCACCAGTGATGTGTAACGCCGCTCAAGTGTTCAGCTGCTGTTGGGGCCGTGTGCATGACCTTATCTTTTACAGTTTGGGACCCTCCAATACCTGCCTCCCCTCCTCTTCTTAAAACACTTGTTTACACTCTGTTGTCTCTCTTGGATCTCCCTTCCCTCTACCCCCCCCCCTCCCTCCCTCACACCCGTTCGCGCCCTGCCCTTCGCCCTCGCCCCGGCCCCCCCTCCCCCCCCCCGACCACCGACAAATTGAAGGACGGATGAGGACGATGGAGAGGAGGAGTCGGGCGCCTCGCGGGGCGGAGTGCACGATAACCTGTACCGCGTTCACATGCCCAGTCTCTACAGCTGTGGCTCCAGCTATGGTAGCGAAGCTAGCCTGCCTGCCACAGCCCACACTGTCAGCAATGCCCCCGTCACTGAGTACATGTGAGTTAGCACGCACCGCTAGCTAGCTAGCTAGCTAGCCAGAAGGAACAATACACTGCCTGCCTTTTAATACAGTAGCTAATGCTTGCCCTCAGCGCCGGTGCTGATATTCACTGCCTGTCTTGAGGATAATAGATTAGAAAATATCCAGGCCTTCTGTGTATGGCTCGCATGTCTGTCCGTAGCAATATCAGTCACATGCCCATAGCTATTGTAGTGAGTTACCATCCTTAAGTAGTATATTTCCCTTAGCAATATTTAAAGAGAAAAAGCCTGCCTGCCTGCTTGTCTGTTCACCAAAGATGAAGAAAAAACTATTGTCAAGGTTAAAGTTTTTATTCGCTGCAGAATGAAGTAGGAATGTCACTCTGCCTACTGGTACAATTTGACAGTAGACTGAATGTGCTTGCTTGTAATACAATGTTGCTGATATACACAAATAACCAGAAACGAGTTACCAATATTTCAACACAGCCACTGCCTAAGCTAACACATCAATATGCTACAAAATGTTAAGAACACAGTTCCTGTAGGCCTATCCTGGAATTCCTTCCATTTCCAACCAACCATTTAATGCTACTGTAAAAAAATATATTCTAAGAACATTTATAAAACTTATAATACAATATAACATTATAATAATATAATTATAATACAACAATACAAAATAGCCTCAGGTCAAGCTTCAAAATAGTTTAACAATTATAAATAACAAACATAATTACACTTAATTACATATTTTTTCAAAAGACTAGACGAGAAACGTGCATTTTGACCCAGGGCCCACCACAGACCCACTACTCTGAGCGTGCCGTTGGCACCCGTGGCAGGGTGACCACATCCAGTAACCTCTTATTCTATAACGCAGGAGCCAGAACGCAAACTTTCAGAACCCCCGGTGTGAGAACACCCCCCTGATTGGCAGGGAGTCCCCTCCACCCTCTGTAAGTGCACACTTTCTAGTTACACTGCCCTTCAGCTATCTTCCAATACCCACACTATAGCTGGACCCAACCTGCCTGATTGACAGTAATATCATTAAAACATGGTGGCAATGCGTTAAAGGTTATAAATGGTGCATCTAGCATGTTAGTGTGGATATTGGAAAGTAGTCACCTAGCCCTGCACCACTGTGTCCTAGAAGGGACCGTGGAATGGCTCTACGAAAGGTCATTTTGGCAGCCTATGACGAAGAGAAACCTGCTGCGATTAGCGTTTGGACTTGAGTGAAAGGAGATGTTGGTTGGTTGAGCCAGTGTCATAATTGTTTATGAACTGCATATCCGTTCTCTATTTCTGATGTAAACACTGGTTGGTTTAGTTGTGCTCATTTCGGTGCAGCAATTGAGTGAAGTTTACTCGACACAACAGGCTCTCAGATAATTCTGTCCAGCACGGAGACTAAACCATCTAATAGACTGTGAATCACAGGAAATTTATTTTAAATCTTACACAAGTATCATCTTCTGCCATTATTGGAGGTAACTCAATCATCTAACACTTTTGTCGACTCAACAGACAATCGAGTGAGGTGAAAATCTAAACTTTGATAGGAGACTGCTGGCGGTTTATGTGTTGAATAAAACTTCAGCTGTATCATTTGTGGGCTGCAGTATTATGGACTGACATTTGAGATGTAGCTCAACATCTTATGTTGAACCTGCTGAATACATTTTTTTCTTGGCATTCCGAGAGCCAGACAGTACCCAATTTTCTAGGTCAGTTCCTGTAAGTTATACCCCCAGGAAACTCTAGCCCTGATCCTGATAGCTACCCTTTTCCCTCTTGTGTCCGCATAGTGTGTCTATGTGTGCATTTTTCTGCTTACGGTGCATGTGTCCCCTATATCTGTGTCATAGAACATCATTCAACAACCTTCAACGGAACACATTTCTCCAGTTTTCGCTTTCTGGCCTAATGCAGCAACCAAAAATGGCCACGAGTCCAAAGTAGCCCAAGGACCAGGCGGCCATCTTTTCCCTATTTTTCAGTCTTCAGTGTCTTCAATGAACGGATACCAGATTCAGTAACTATTCAGCTCCTCCCCAGAGGCCACTAACTAATACCAGCCTAACTTACATCAGAAATAGAGTACTAACGATAAACCACTGACAAACAAGTCTCCTAGTTTACAATTAATGAAAATCTAATCAGTACTTCCGTAATTTGTAATACTAAAATATCTGTTTGTAATCAACCTCTTGGCTGTCCAAATGACTGGTGAAAGTATTTCTGTGTGTTTGTGTTCACATATTGTCAGTGTTGCACAAACCAAATCTATCCTATCTGTCTAATACCGACATTCAACTTTCTCACACATTAGGGGTGTAATTCTTGAATAATCATTTCAATCGTCTTCTGTCCTTCTACCCCTCTTTCTCTGTGTCTCTTCATCCAACAATCTCTCCTGGTTGTTGCCTCACTCTCCTCCCCCTCTGCCCTTCTGCCTTCCAGTACACCTCCAGTATGAGAGCCAAGTACTTGGCCACCAGCCGGCCAGAGCAGAACCGGCGTTCCGTTCCCAACGATCAACTGGACCCGGCCAGCCGGCCCCACCCCACCGCCCGACCACAGTCCTCGGTCCACTAGGGGCCAGCATCAAGGTGCCCCCAGTCCCGTTCTCAGAGGCAGCCAAGACCCAACGTCAGCCATGGCCCATTCAACATCCAACTGGACGTCGGCCTTTCCAGGTTTCACCCACGTTAGCGTCACTTAGCCTGAAGCCAACCACTTGACAAACCAGGACTCATCATCAAAACTAGTCCCCACCCCGACACCCTAGAGTACTTCTACTTGGCCTCTATTCTGTAACGCAACCGTTCCCCCAGACTACATTGTAAAAAAAGAAAAGAAAAAAGAAACACCATGGCATGTTTTCTGCTGCCATTGGCTCTTCCTCTGCTGAAACAAACATGTCATTGTCTTCACCACTGGCTTCTCTATACTGCCCTCCAGTGGAGACTCTGGAACACTGAATTGAAGTTAATTTACCTGACATGGCTAATATGATTCATACCTAATAAAACAAGTATACACACACACACACACTGAGACAGATACTGACCAATGCACTCACACACATGCTGTATAGGTCTGTAAATACTTAACATGCGTTTTATTTGGCTTTCAGGAGGGATTAGATCATTACTGGTAACTTGATTGTGTGCTAAGTGTAAACCATGGAATTGTTGCTGTATCTCTTTCGTGTGCGCGTGCCAACGGCCGTGCACACAAATGTATACCGTCTGTACAAACATGTTAAGACAGTGACGCAGGAAGCCATGTTTTAACGATAGTGAATCTCTGTGTCGCATACTGTAGATGCTCTACTGCGTCTACATCTTCTCAACTAAACTGCGTCGTCTAACTAAGACGCTAAACTTGAATTTTGAGTTCTCGTCCGCATTCACGTCCCTTTTTTGTTTTACGTGCACAAATGTGCGTTGAGTAATGCATTTCTTTTATATAAGCCAGGAATCCTCTTCTGGAATAACCTGTTGATCTCGGAGTGTCTGATGTGGAGTCTCGCGTGATTCCACTTGTAGTAGGTTAGAAGGAATAAAGGGAGATACAGGAGGGCTCAATTTGTGCCAAATAACTAATGAGGGATATCTGATTTTATCTGCTCTTACTGCCTCCAAATGTCTAAAAGGGAAAGTTCTCCCAACGAAGTGGATTTGTTCAGTGTAAATAAAATAGTGAATGGGTCATTTGATAATATGGCGATGGACAAAAATGGACAGGAAAGTTGACCCATTGCAAGCGAAGGTTATAGCGGATGGATTTTTTTTGTTGTTTTTAATGTTGAGAAAGAAAAAAATAATTCATTAATGAACAGGTGCTGTTTGTCTAAATACTCGAAGACGAAAATAAATATGAATTCATCATGATTTTACAAAAATGTTTTAGCATGAAGGACAAAGAAGTTTTTATTTTTTATGTTTTTGTTTTACAAAGGTGAGAATACTGAAGATGTACTGTGACCAACAATATCCTGATCATTACCTATACTATTCTCTGTAATATAATGTGTTTTCTTCCTCAAACAGAGACCTCAGATCACCCCTGAACAACGCTCAGTTCAGGAGGTCATAACCTTCCTCAACCACCGCTTCTTTCTTTTGTCAAAAAGCACAAATGTTTTAAGAGTACTCTGCCAGATGGAGATGAGGCTGTTAACAAATGAATGGTCTGTGTTAATATGATGGGAACATAGTGAGTGGTTTTCTCTATCTCTTTAATATGTAAAACATACGAATCTGTGTGTGTGTGTGTGCTATCACTGCATTGTGATTGGCTTTTGCTATATCTCAGTGTTATTGTGTGTTAGTATGGTGAACTGTGTGTTTACAAGACTGGCAGCAAGCAAGTGCTTTGCCCCTATAACATTAACTAGCCTTCATAATTTTGACGCACGCACACACACATGCACATGATTACATACTGTACAATCTCCATTTCATCTTATACATTATTAAAAACATTACACACATTATTTAGTCTTCTTGTTTACACACACCTAGAAGTAGTAAGTAAGTAACAATATACCCTTATGTCACACCGATAACTTGCATTATGGGGGATGTAGAATGTTCTTGAAGTATAGAGGGATTCCAACTGTAGCCAAAACAAATTGGATTACAGTACTAACATTATACAGTACATATAAATGAGCGCAACATTAAACATTCGCATACTTTTCGACCACCATTCCTGTACAGTGTTTTAATATTGCCTTGTTTATAAATCAATGACCACTTCTCGTAATAGTGAGACAATCTTATGTGATTTTACTACAGTGATTTCATGGTAACAACACTACCTATGCTGTAGTACTTTACATTGTGCCATTGAGGCAAAGAATGAAAACATCTGTTGGAATCGTCACAGATGGCCTTTCATAATGTTTTTAAACTCTTACTACACTCTTCATATCACTTTTATTTTTAAAACTGTCTTGTAAAGATAAAATGTTAAAGATACAACAATAGCTAGCTGTTTTGTAGAATAATTGCAAGATCAGTGTCTTTCTTTTATTAATGGTGAATGACTGTCTTGCATTGCAATGTTTTAATAAAACGGTATTCTGTGTAGTCTGTACACCTACGATAAAATCGTTTTTGAAATCCTGTGCAAATATTTCTGCAAAATAACTGGGTTAATATGGTATATCTCAATGGAAGCAGCTTCCACCATAGCCAGTTTTGTTATGCTATGCTGACAAATGCCAACAAATATTACAGGACTTCAAACACAGTTCAATTTAGGTGCGGTAGACGTCTTATGTTTACTATGGCTTTCTTTTTATTCTTCTGATGGTTCAACTAAGATATTAATGATGTAAAGTAAATGTCAAAGCTGTGGTAATGATATCTTTCAGCCTGGAATAAATGTTTTAAAAAATGAATTAAAGCAACTTTAACTTACTGATAGTCTTATCTTTTATAATTTTTTCACAAAGCCCACACACAAATCAACAGCAGAATTGCCAGACTGAATAAAACAAATATTTGGTGCAGTAGTAAATTATGACCAGCAGAGGGAGTAGTGTGTGGCCTGTGTCTGTCTCAAATGTCATGTGAATCTACTGTAATTACCTGTGGTCCATTTAATGGTGCAGGCAGCGTTGCTGGAGAAAAGCTTTGATATTTGAACTCTTAAAAAGCCAAACACCTCCCTTCAATGCCAGTGTGTTTCCTCAGAAGCCAACGCTGGTTAGTGTATGGTGCGGTCTACACCACTTATTGTTCCCACAGCCAGAGCCGTGTTGAAATAGAAAATGTTTCTGCACGTATAAAGAATGGACAGATTTAGAAATGCCACATTTCTTTTCAGCGGGCACAGAGAAAGGGAAACTAGCAGACCATGAAGAGAAATGTATTTATTTATGTGTTTGATCAAATTTATTTGATATGTGTTTTATCTTACAATCGCTGGCTCCACCTTGAGACAACCCAGATAGGACTCTCTCACACACACACACTCGCACACAATGAGTTATTTAATCATTTGAGTCAGCCTTTATCTTTCTAGTGCATTGTGTATGGCTGTGTCAGATAAACGGCCTGTCAGGGGTGAAGGTGTTGCAGGTTCGGGTGAGCACTGGGTTTTGATAGGGGTGGGTGTTGGGTGTCAGGACACAGGAACTCAGAAGCAAACAAAAAAGGTAACAAGATGGTTAAGCAGGGTGTTGCTCTCCAGCTCCAGTCCTTCAAGGGTCCTATAGAGCATGAGCCACCACATACATACACACGTTTCTCCTCACAAAAATAGCTATCCCCCTACCCATCCATCCATCTTCAGCCGCTTATCCGGAGTCGGGTCGCAAGGGCAGCAGCTTCAGCAGGGGACCCCAAACCTCCCTTTCCCGAGCCACATTATCCAGCTTTGACTGGGAGATCCCGAGGCGTTCCCAGGCCCAGCCGGACATGCCTGAAACACCTCCCTAGGGAGGCGCCCAGAGGGCATCCTTACCAGATGCCCGTACCACCTCAACTGGCTCCTTTCGACGCCAAGGAGCAGCGGCTCTACTCCGAGTTCCTCACGGATAGCTGAGCTTCTCACCCTATCTCTAAGGGACGCCAGCCACCCTCCTGAGAAAACCCATTTCAGCCGATTGTACCCCGATCTTCTTCTTTTGGTCATGACCCACCCTTCATGACCAAAGGTGAGGGTAGGAACGAAAATTGCCCGGTAGATCGTAGATTGTAGATTGCCTTTTGGCTCAGCTCAAAAATAACAAAAATAACTAACTGATTTTATTTTTAAAAAGCACATTTTATTATATCATCCAAGATTCTTGCATACAGTCCAGATACTGGAGCAAATCAATTTTATACAGGAACAGTGGCTGATCACATTCATTTTTACAAGGGATTAAATTCAGAACTTTTAGCTTGAGTTTATGATATTCTTGCTAATAATTCAAGTCAGTCAAGAAGTAACTGCTTTAACACAACAAGAGTCCAACCCAACATGAGTCATACAAAAAACATGTTTGTTACACCACCATGAGGAAATTCTAAAACAATTCAAGGCCTTGTAATATAATATTACATAAACAACCTCATAACAACACATGGAATTGTAAAATGTAACAATATAAGTTTGGTCACTTTTCAATGGAGGTGTTCCAGCAGTGGCTAATACTGAAACCGAATGACACTTTTTAAGCCTTATACGTCTGGAGTCTGTTACTTCATTGGAATTACCCACAAGGATGTTATGCTTTCATACTCATCTTAAATAATGAGGAATAGATTATTTGCTGCGCTTCCATCATTCATGATTAATCTATTAAATAAAGCAATACAACATGTGCATGTGTTTAAGGCTGATGTGGGAATAAGAGCTGTGGGCCATATATGTCTGGCCAGGCCAGCTATTCACACACTATATACATTCATAAACATATTTCACAGCTTAAGAAGTGAAAAAACAGCATTGGTATACATACATTTGTGCTGTGAGGCAAAACACAACCTTCACAAGAAAGACTGAGTGTTAGCTGGCCAATCACATGCTTGCAAGTATGTGCAATGCAGCTGAACATTCTAAGAGGACCAGCTGTAGGTAACAGCACTATTAAATAGAAAGAGAGACCTGTTTTGAGCCTATAATACAGTATACACTATGTCTCCATGACTTCATTTGCTTTGCCTACACTTGCTTCAATATAATGGAGACCAAGTGTCCCTTCAAAAACGAGATGCCGAGATTTATTCAAAATGTCTCTCTCTCCTCTCTGCTTGTTGCATGTTGACCCAGCGGGGCATCGGGGCTCATCTGCCATTGCACTGTTCCATTCGTAGCATTTGAGGACCCATACAAACTATTCCCTCTCACGGAATAAACTGCTTTCTTAGGCCACTTCAGTGTGAAGGTCCAACACGAACATACAGTAGCTCAATGAGGTCCATGTGTGTAACAGGAGACAGAGAAGGCATCCCTCTACACCAGAACAGCTGTAGTGTCTCCAGTGGCCTTATTGGCCTAGTCTGGAGCCAATGGGACACCAAGGAGTGTCCGGGAACAACAGACAATGGACAGACCTGAATCTGAGAAAGGGACGGAAGTTAGATCAACAATGCATGGAAGTGGCCTACTGGGAATTTCAAAAGGCCGTGCGCACAAGTGAATGTGCACTTTGTACATGCAGACACAGACACGCACGCATACACAATACACAAAGCCAGGAAATGTACTCACGATAGCAGTAAAACATGCATTACAATGGTTAACATAAGAAAAATACTATTTCTGAAGCTGCGTAACTGACCAGTCTTGCTAGGGACAAGGTGGTGCAATATGAAGAACTGGTTTGACCTCTGTGACCTCTGAGCTGTCATTTTGACCTCCCTGTCATTAAGACGTTTGAAAAGCTTGTTCAAAGGAGGGTAAGAGGGTAAGAGGGTAAAGGTGAAAGGTCAATAAGAGGGGTAGAACTCACTAACACATGATTTTATCATGTCCTCCGTGTCTTGTCAGAATGTTCCTTTATAGTAATGGCATTTCAACCGTAGCTGTCCTATGTGTCATTTTACTTACAGTAGTTATAGCCACCTTGTTGTCTAGCGTGCCCATACTTTGCTACTTCTGTTTACCGTTTGTTTACACGCACGCATGCACACACGCGCGCACACACACACACACACACACACACACACACACACACGCACGCACACACACACACCTTGTAGGATCTTCACTTGTTGAAAAGGGACCTCTCACATTGACGGTGTTTCTGCTGCTTTCTACAGTGCCATAGCTCAGTGTCACCTGAACGCAGGAGAACACATTTAATACACTATTACACTAACAACTACACAGGCATGGACAACATGGACCTGTCAGACATGGGTCATGGGCAGTGTGTGTGTGTGTACCTGGTTGTGCATGTCAGAAACCAGGCCCAGGTTCTCCAGGTGGGAGTGGAACAATGGGGAGCGGGTGAGGCTCACCCCTAACAACGCCTCGACGATGTAACCAACGGTGCAGTCATCAGGAAGACGGATGTGCTCAGCTGTGGCCGTGAATGTGCCACCGCTAAAGAGAGGGGGAGAGAGAGAGAGAGAGAGGGGGGGGGGGGGGGTTGGACAACTGTATGTGACCGTTTAACCATGGAGACAGATTAGCTTGTGCCATGCCTTACCTAGCCCAGGGACTCATCTTAAGAGCTAGGCCCTGACTCACACAGAACCCAGCTCCTCCTGTGGCAAACCAGAAATGCACCTGCCTCTGGATGAACACACAGACAGGTAAATCAGAGAGCGATACAGCAGCGAATACAATATATATATTGTAAAAGGGGTAAAACGCAACACATAGTGACACTACCTGTTTGCAGTAAGCAAATGCACTGCAGATATTTCCCTCTTTATACCTACCAAATATTACAATATTTAAGTACATTTACAGTAAGTGCTGTTGAAAATTATATGGAGCTGCTGCAATAACTGCCCCCTGCTGAACAGCGTAGGTAACACAGGGTCTGTCAATAGGGCTGTTCTAGCTGGGCAATTTTAGCTAGGCTATTTTAACTGGACTATTGTAGTTATGTTTTTTAGCTAGGCTATTTAGCTGGGCTAAATGTGTCTGATTTTGGCATTTTAAATGCCTAATATTCTTATAGCTCTTACTGTGTGGGCAGTGCCCAGCCTCTCTGTGGCCTCTATGGGCTTCTCCAGACTGGGCCGTCCGATGTAAACGTCCTGCCCATGGTTGTAGTGAGACAGCAGCTTCACAAGGGAGCCCACATTCACATAGTTGTCATCATCAACGTGACAGAACCACCTGGAATGCATAAGATCAGGGCTTAATGACCATAAATTGGTGTTTGTGTGTGTGTGTTTTGTGTGTGTGTGTGTGTGTGTGTGTGTGTGTGTGTGTGTGTGTGGGGGGGGGGGGGTGGAATGTTGGGCCAAATCTTAATTATTTCCGGATTTGATAAAGGTGTCATATTCCTGAGCCATCTTACAGGAGAGTGCTTGGCGATTGTGGGTCACTGAGCAGTTGGTGTTTATCAGCTGAGATCCTAATAATTCAACACAAATAAATACTCAACAATCAACAGTAAAGCACACAACAGCAGAGCATGTATTATGGAAAATATGTGACAGAGCTAACAGTACGACGTAAGCAGTCAAAAGTGAAAAGAAAACATATTTATATCACTTATGAAATATGGTTTATATGAAACAATGCTTTCTGTGTTTAATTGTTCTTTATCTGCCATAGGCTGAATACAAGGTCTCTATTGAGAGTGTAACAATAACAGGCTCAGATTAAAAAAGCCCTGTTGATCAAGCTAGGCTCACGTCCTGCATTTTGAGGAAACACAGGTTTTGTCCAGTCAGCGCTGTTGATTTCCTGTCTCCATTCTCCAATACGGCCACTCAGCAGAACTGCAGAGTGTGCATGAGTCGGGGTGTGTGTCTGTGAAACTCACCCAGTCGTTTCCTCAGGTTTTCATCCTCAGCATCAGTGAACACATAGGTCTGTAACACATACCTGACATATTGTTATAACAGTCTATTTACATCAGTGGGTCAAAACATGTACTGTTCCAGCGCCATTGTTCAGGAGCTTGTTTTGATCTCAGGTGAGAACCCACCTGTTTACGCGCACACACGCGCGCACACGCGCGCACACGCGCGCACTTCCTGCATTGGGTCTGAGCCAAAACAAATGTATGTCTATCAGCAGCAGAGCAGATGGTCCTCACACTATGTGTGTGTTGTTCCTATATGCATGTGATGATTGACAGGGCTCAGGAAGCCATACAGACCCAAGATTTCCCCACAGGAAGTAAACACACCACGTGGTTACACACACACACACACACACACACACACACACACACACACACACACACACACACCAGAGCATGACCATGAGATAAAGGCTAGGAGAGATCCTTCACTCCCCCTTTTATGCACATTCAATTAAAAACCTTGCTGTGACAACATCAAGGCCGACTTTCAATACTGTACCACTTTTCCTTTTGTTACACACAAAGGAGAATGAGAGTGAGAGAGAGAGAGGGAGAGAGAGAGGGGGAGGGGGAGAGAGAGAGAGAGAGGGAGGGGGAGAGAGGGGGGAGAGAGAGAGAGAGAGAGGGGGGGGGAAGAGAGAGAGATGCCAGCTGTGGCTTTCCATCATCCCAAGCTTTCACTTAAATCCCATGAGAGTATAAACTTTGTGTGTTTGTGTTCCTCTGTACAGTATTGTGTGCATATGTATACTCATATACTGTATGTGTGTGTGTGTGTGTGTGTGTGTGTGTGTGTGTGTGCGTGTGTGTGCGTGTGTGTGTGTGGGAAGGGTCTCAAAGGCTTGACTTTTAAAAGACAGTACTGTGGTAAGACTGCAACAACAGCAATTAAGCCTGAAACTAGACAATTGTTAAGTGTCAGTTGTACCAGTGTGTGTTTATGCTCTAAAATACACAACATGCACACCTTTTAACTTCCCACGAGAAAGACAGCAAGTTCTCATACCGTGGCTTTGGAGAGACAACGCTGTGTGTGTCTGTGTTGCATGAGGCATGTGTATTGGGGCATTTCATTACTCAGCGGTATTACAATGCATAGAGGTGTTTCTGGGAAGCAGGTAGTGTTACACACACCTGAGCGTGAGAGTGCAGACATGGGAATGACAACCTGTCACTCACACTCACACACACACACACACACACACACACACACGCAAGCACACACACACGCAAGCACACACACACACACAAACACACACACACACACTTATACTCCACCTGTTTATATGTCAACAAAACAGTTGTTTACATGCGAACACAAATGAGATCAAGTGTGAACTTAAAAGAGATGGATCAATGACCCTTGGAACGGATCACTTCTATATGAACTTCTATGAACTCGTTGATCTCAACACATTGCGCCTGCGATAAGCTATAAGGTGGCTAGCTAGAACAACTGAGATTCTGATGTCGCTCATACAGTCCAGACAAAAGACTCACTGGTGAGTTTTACAAAAGTCTATATAGCACAGTATAATTCTCAATAGACCATAGTATTTCACATTCTAACTTCTCATTATAATAACGCAATAGATCTAGGCTACGTTAAAGTCAAATGCATTAATGTCGTCTTATCGTCGACTATATGTGAGCAGCAACATTTTTCATGATTTATCATAATAATATGTGTTAAATATGAGCTCTAATCCAAATCAAAAATGGATTTGTATAGAGTAATTAGGTCCCGAATTTCATAATAGGACTGGAGCCTATATTTGTACAGTAAAACTCAGTTCAAATCAGCCAGACCCACCTGTTCTAAGTTCCTAGAGATCCATGTCTCTAGCAGTAGTTCCAGTCTCTGGCGGTGATATTTCCCTGTGGTTTTCACAGCTATGAAAATATCCATAGGAGATATGTTCTCCACCGGTACGGAGGGGAAAGTGCTCCTCGGCGGGGCATTCATCGCTCTCTTCTCTCGGGACAGTTTACTGAAGTACGCCGAGATAACCTTGACCCGCGGTGTTTCCCCAAACGCATCTTCGACAGACTTGTCCAGACCTCTGAGCGATGCAGGCGCTTTCACCGGGCTGCCGTGGTGCCCAACTGCAGCGATCATCAATACGAGTAAAACAAGGCAAACGACTTTAACGGAGGTTCCATCTGAATTTATGTTTTGTTTTGTCATCCCAATATGTCTCGACATGTTGACCTAAATTTTGATTTACAGATGTATTCATACACAGAACACGTCCTACACATTCAACCACATTCTTTATTACTGAACTGATATCGCACATTCTCCCCCGAGATAATATTCGTCAAAGTGCGTTTGTATGTTTTAAAGTACTATAGAAATATAACACGCCCATGGGCGTGCGCTGCTCGTGTATAGCCAGTCACGTCGTTGAGCGCACAATGTGGGCGTGGTTAAAGGCGAAGTGGTGCGTGTGTACTTAAGGGTAGTGATCCTATGTTGCACACACACACACTGCTTTCAGTGCACACAAAGTGCACAACATATAAGTCTAAATATGTTAATTAAATATAAACTCCTACATATTTGAAAGAAATAGACATATCTTCTAAAATTACTTCTAATATATTTGTGTTTCAAGGACTGTATAATAGTGAGATGAAAGCGGCGGTTATCCGTGCAGGGAAATATTGTACGTGACCACTGTTCTCCACACTTCGGAATGCCTGCGGCTGATTCACCATGTAGACAGATGTTGAACAAGACCGTGACATCGGAGTGTGTGTAGCGCTGCCAACTTGCCGTGCGAGTGTGTGTGTGTGTGTGTGTGTGTGTGTGTGTGTGTGTGTGTGTGTGTGTGTGTGTGTGTGTGTGTGTGTGTGT
>JAODLL010020619.1:0-26002 GCA_026546735.1 Forbesichthys agassizii | reverse complement strand
CTTTTAATTCTAAGGTATATTTCACGGCATGGCATTATGTCTAACTGGTTATAACAGTAGAAAGTGATGTTTTGACATTTTCCTACCAACTATTGTATAAAGTAAAGGGGGACTAAACAAACAAATTGTATTAAGTATTATGACTTCAGCTCTTATAGCTCTTGTAGGCTGATCCAATCACTCTGAAAACCGCAGCCTTCATTTAAAACAAACTTTTAGTTTAAAATGATAGTTGGAGAAAAGTAATAGTAAATAACTTGTCTATGAGCAAACAATTTCTATACTGAAATGTAAATGTATACCGATTATTAATAATATGCAAAAGATGCATTTGTTCAACAGCAAAAGCATTGAAGATCTGAAACCAAAGCATATTTCAATGCCTTCTACTTTTAAAGCATGCATGTTTTCCAAATATCTGTAAACTTTCAAAATAAAAGTTTACTGCACTATTATTCTGTAGTATGAACTAGACAGCAGTTGGCTCATCTCATTTGTATTTAAATGTTTTAAATAGTAGACAACTGCTTCCCTTTCCATTTCAGCTTTTGGAATTGCCCCATGAAATACTGAAGTAATGTTGCTTATTTTTCAACAAAATATGCATATAAAATACAATGCATACACCTTCTGATTCATGCTAGCAGATAATTTGTCAGTCATTGTGAACTAATCTGTCTTCAAGAATGATGACAAGACAGTATGCAGTATTAATGGAGGTAATACTACAGATCACATAATCGGTACCTACACAAGAATACAAGTCGAGATTAAAAGTATAAAGGTAAGGAGGAATTTGCTGTTATTTTAATAGTTCCACTTTAACTACCTTGTATGTGTACAAGAACGAGAAAAAAATGAGAATAAGACTATTACAACCAATTTTTATTGGCTTGTTTATAACAATCATTACACATAGGTACATCTATAAACAAAATTAAAGAAACTGTACACTTGTACTAGACACAGATACCGAAACCCAACATGAATATTGCTACGGTTGGTATGCATTTGACATCAGCTTAATGTACAGTCTGTCTCTTGGCATTTAAGCAGCCATTGTCGACCATTGTTTCATACGAATATGTACCCTATTAGCTTGGCTAAGAAAACCGTTCCATTTTAATGATCCTTACAATGTACCATTACACATCGCATATCGATGAACAAAATCCCTTTTCACAGCTGCTATACAAATTGATTGCGCTGCTATTAAATGTACGGCACAACACGTGCACTGCACAGGCCTGATGGGGGGGGAAGTACAGATTTTAGGTTTATTGATCAGACTGATTAAGAAAACTGCATGTGTACAAGAGTTAAAGGAACAAAGCTTACAAACATTCTAAAACATTGTCTCCCCACCCCCCCATTATAAACAATTAAAGGATGTCTTGCCCTTCGACCTCTTCGCCCTGGTACCACCCAAACATTACGCACACTAACCCTAAAAAGCACATGGAATGTCAGCTTCCTAGGCAAGCGCCTAGCTCTCAACGACCGTAAAAGATGTGATGATGCAGTAACCTGCCCCCCCACCCCCACCCCACCCCACCCACCCACCCACATCACATTAGAAAAATTAATAATGACGCCCAACTGACATGGCGACTATGATGGGGAAAAGAAAAAAAAGATTGTGGCATGATGTGAAATCCCATCTCCAAGTGTACCCCCCCCCGCCCCGCCCCACTCTCTTCATTAATAAAAAAAAGGTATTATCTACGCTCAAACTACTAAAAAACCTGCATTTAGAAAATAGTCGGTAAAAATATTCCCCTGAATTGTACAAGAAAAAGAGGTACAGGGAGCACTGGTGACGGATGTGTTTGGGGAGATGTTATTCTGCATCGGCTTCTTTCTGTTCAGCTTCTTCTGTAGCTGGTGCCTGAAACGGACATTATAGAGTTCATTTGTAACTAGTAGGAGCACCAGTTAGGTAGAGTAACAATCAGTATCGGTATCGTCTATACCAGGGGCGGGCAATCCTGGTCCTGGAGGGCCGCAGCCCTGCATGTTTTAGATGTCTCCCTGCTCCAACACACCTGATTCACATGAACGAGTCGTTGGAAGCCTGATAACGGACCCGTTGATGTGAATCAGGTGTGTTGTGAATCAGGTGTGTTGGAGCAGGGAGACACCTAAAACATGAATGCGGCCTCCAGGACCAGGATTGCCCACCCCTGGTCTATACCTATACTCTACTCACTGTTGTCTATTCATGAATATAAATCAGGACATAAATACACCAGAAAAAATACTTAAGTCACCCCCCCCCCCCCCCCCAATATTTTTTCAGCTCCAATAGATCAAACAATCAATAGTTTTAAATAGAGAACATACAAGGCTGCACATTAAGTATCATCAAAACATTTGCTGTTAGCTGGGTATAAAGTTTACAATACAGATTAAACCCTTCTGAACTACTGGCTCAAATTTGCCAGGGCTCAGGAGTGATCGCATTATCAAAGTTCAACCAATCAAAGTTGGCCTGATAACCGAAAAGGAGTGTTGAAAGAAAGAAAAGCTTCAAAGTCTTTGCTTGGCCACGGGATGAACAGTCCGTAAAAATGTTTATATTCTAGCCAGATTGAGTGACCCTTACATCATCCTCTGCTGTGGCTTCACCGTTCTCAGAGGGGGCATCTGCCTCTTTCTCATCGGGCTTGGCCTTCTCCACCTCTTTAGCTTTCTTCGGCTTAACTGGTGCCTTCTGCAAGAAGTTACAGGTTGACTCCTCTACCACACCATCACGGGATGGGCACAGTGTCAAATAATACCAAAACACCAGTATCTCCATTATTGTGTCTATATGGATGGACCCATGTAGCAAAATAAGATCAAATACGAACCTTGACAGCAAATGTGTGTTTTTATTATATTATTATAATAGTACTAAGCATATATTTAGTTGTTTATGTTTGGCGTCCATGGTAATTGTCTTAAATCGATAATGGAAAAATACTATCATTCTTTGTGTCATTGCAAATTATAATAATGTCAAATCATTCAATGAAAATAGTATTTGTGAGATTATATATATATAAATAAATACCAACCTTTGGCTTGGGTTTCGGCTCTGCCTTTGCTGGTTCAGGTCTCTGATAAAAAGAATAAAAACAAAAATGTATGTTTTCTCTCAAAATGATAGCGCTGCATTTTGCAGTCTGGATATATAATTAGTATACTTACATCTTTCAATCTATCAGATCTCCGCTTGGGCTGCAGGTAAATTATACACAGAAGATATATATTATAAACGACCGCCAAAATCTTCCTAAAAAGCTGTTGATGCTGACCTCTAGTGGACGTACACATTTATTGTCTCATAATTTATTAAAGATAATCATAGCACAGCTCATCCAAAACGGATAATTTCGAAACGGAGTGTTTCTTACCTCCGTTGGCTCAGCAACACTGGCTGCCTGTTGGAAATATACATTCATATTAAAGGCAAATCTCATTATGGTGGCATATCTGAGGGGCGTGGCCAGTATGAACAGAAGTTATGTAACCTTAGTGGGTGTTACCAAAACAGCTGGCGCACACATACAAATATACTACACTTTAACCTCTGTCGTTGTTATTTATCCTGCGCCATCTTGACTGAAGTCATTTCAACTGTTCCTCCCCAGTGCTCCGTCTTTCATAACATTGCGCTATTTGGAGAGGACGTTCAAGTCGACTCCGCCTCCTCAAGACGCGTTCATTCACTGGCGGGGGTGTCCTCCCCTCCGCTGACCGTGTAATAGCAGTTCCCGCCAACCGTTCGAAATAGGAACTCCGAGATGCTCAGCGATTCTCCGAATTGGTTGCAGAATCTACTAGAACCCCCAGCAACAAGAATAGCGCTGTGATGTCGAAGGATCGTCATTGCATAACCTACAACAGGCGTGAGCCAACAGTGAACCGTGGGGACAATAACGACCGCGTCGACGGCTTTTGATTAATAATTTTCACCAAAACAAAGAATCTCGTCCATGCACTTAAACAGATTAAATATGCATTGCGCTGGTACGAGAAAAGTGACTAAGAAAAACCCGCCTTAAGTGTGCATCTTGCTCAAACGGGAAGCCATAACCAAGACTTCGCCGATAGTGCCCATTTCGCAAACCAATTTAACCAACATTCTGGTATTTTATAGACAAATCCAACAACATTAATGCGAATGATTGTTAAGATATCCCCACAACTTCACTTAAGAATAAACTAAGAGAAGAATCTCTTATTGGAAATAATCAATACGTCCCCAACTTTCTCTGCAGAAATGCGATCTCACGACCGAGGTAACGCTGCCTTCTGCTATGCAACTGTAGCCTACAAACCCGGCACATCGAGTATTAAAACCTGTTCGCACTAAAGATATTCACTGCACGAAGAAGGTAAAACAAATAATCGACCAATTCAACAGCAATCCACACAGAGGACATATTAGACTAATGGGCTGCACAGCGCAACATTTACACGAGCAATGAAACAATGTACACGAACAGAGAACTCTTAACTGTACCAAGAGGAAATTATGTTTCTAAATATATTCGTGAATGCAAGAAAAATATTCTACTCACTTTGCTCCTTTTGGGCATGGTTGGTTTGTGTGTTTTTTTAAAGTAAAATGCAACTAATTAAAGGAGAAAATACAGTAGTATATTCTGCATAGGGTCCAACCAGTACGATCTATTACAGCGAAGCGACGTTAATGTTCCATTGGAACAAAAACTAGCTCAAACCGGATTGGATTCTCCCCCTCCCTCCCTATTCAAATCATTATAGTCCCGACCTGACGGACAAGCCATGCCCCGCCCCTGTGAGCCATTGATTGGTTTAGACAGTGGTCAACAACACGATTTCAAATCTTTGCCGTCACCTGTGTGGATGAATTCTAACGCCAATCACAGATATGTAGCTGATATGTAGGCGATTCATCTTTTTTGTGCGACCGCGAAGACATTCTTTCTTTGCCATGTCGAACTGTGGTAAAGCAGTGGTTGCCACATGTGTACGTTATAGATTGCCCGTCGTTTCTTTTAAAAACATTGTTTTATAATATATCTATAGTATAATGTGGTTGTATGTGAGCCTGAATGCGTTGTCTGTCCGTGTTTATGTTGACCTACATGGCGGCTAGATTTCGAATGAAAGAGAACTAGGAAATATTGCACACGGTAGCAGAAAGACACCGAAGGGTGTGTGCCGCGGCTCCTGCTATCTAAGTCTTTTGTACATAACATAAGCTTGGGAAAATGGCGACAGAAATGGTCCAAGTCGACGTCCCTTCAAATACGGTTTTAAAACACATGCATTATACATTTATTGAACACCAATGAGGACATGCCATTGTTGGTATCTATCTATATATATATATATATTTTTTTTTTACAATTTCCAGTTATATACAGTTTTTAATGTGTCCTATAATTGAAAATGACAATGGAATTATACCTAGCTATGTGTCGTGACAGTAAAGAATAAAGAAACCAATATAGATTATTAGACACTGCGTGCCTGGAATGCCTCTCTTGACCTTGTGATATATCATATGGCGACTGAAATTAAAATGATGTTACCTTACCATTAGTTTTATTCAACAGATTGCTGAATGTGCAATTTCCTACAATGTAACGATATTTGTGAATAGGCCAGTCACAGAGACCTATAAGAAAAACGATTAACTTTTTGTAACTGTTTTTCTCTAATGGGCATTTGTTCACATTTAAAGCAGTTGTGTGCATATTTTCATTGGCCACAGTTGGCTAAGTAGATACATTTTGGTAACCGGTCCAATAGGATGGTTGCATCCATGAGACATAACATTTGCTAAATTTAGTGAACTTTAGGATATTTTTGTCATTGTAATTTGGAATTAAATGTTAGTTACTTTTAGAAACACGGAGACACCATTTGTCAGTTAGTTAACACGTCCCTGCATTGACCCACAGGCTTTTTGAAAGCAAGACAATTATAATAAAATCAAAACATAAAGATGTGATAACTTTAAATATACAGAAATATTTAAACAACAATCTGGATTTATTCTAATGAAGAAATGTTCACCAACAAATACATTTCTATATAAATGAGTTAGATTTTCTAAAAACTCAGACCAAAATCAGACCATAGAATCACTATAGGCCTACACAGCTGACACATTTAGTCTACACTAAATGGTCCTGAATCCTAGGTGAAGGCCATGTGTGATCAACATATAATACATGTATCCTATTAAGATGAATGATTGAGATGGAGGGATTGTGTGAAGTAAAATTAACCTGTTATAAGGGCACCCTAGTAAATGTATTGGGGGGTAAAGATAGTTTTATTTTTTATAGTTTTATTTATTTTTTAACATTCCCACACACACTTTCCCGCCTTTTCTAGGCGGCCATGCTCAATAAGACTGAAGAACCGAGAGGAATAGTGCTACAGGCATCAACACTGAGAATCTAGAAATAGGAAATAGAGACCGTATAATCCTCAAGCAGTGGTGAAGGCAAAGGTGACCTTTTAGCCAAAGCCTCTTTGAAGAAGGGCAACTTGGGATGTTCAAAACTTGTTCATGCAGTCAGATGCCTGCACCCCATTCCCCCGGGCGGTTGGTTCAGTCCGGTAGTTCAGGGACAGGTGAAGCTAAGCAGCTGTCAGTCAACACCTCTGTCACGTATGCTGTTGCTGCTCTGCGCCAGTTAGCACAACAGGCCCCATAGTGCAAAGCCACACTCAACGCCACTGTAGCATCACCTCTGTAGCATCGCCACTGTAGCATCACCTCTGTAGCCTCTAAAGTGGTGAATGTCTGGCCTGTACTACCGAACGAGGAAGGATAAATATGAATCTGCCTCTTGAGACACCTTTGCTTTTCGTTCCGATGCTCCAGTAATGATATCTCTGATATGACTCACTGAGGGTGTAAGCAAGTGTATTTCTCTTGAAAAGTGAATGTGGCCTTCCTATCTGGACGGGCAGGTATAAGGCAGATTACTTGGGAGGGGCCATGGCACCAGAACGGGTCCTAACACGAATGTGTACAGAACAGACAATTAAAATGCAGTAGGTGACTTTTCTATACAATAAAGTAGGTTAAGTACAACATCTTTGCATATATTTTTAGTCAAACAATCAAAAGACGATTTTCTAAATATTAATGATTGTAAATGTACTCACGCATAGTGGAACAGAAAATGCATTTTACATTTATATTCAAAAACATACAAAAAATAAATAAAATAAAAGGTATTTAGGGAGATGTCAGAGGAACAGAACAAAGAACCTTTGGTGCTATTATCATTTAATATTTTGATCTATGATCAGTTATTAAAAATATAATGTAGCACCATTAGTCTTTTACACTGTGCCGAATGGTGAGAATTTGTCTCCCACACTGTGGAAAAGAGCACTGTACTATTAGTAACTAGTAGTAGTTAATTAAATTACCGGTACACACCAATAACAATTCACACAATAGCAGGCTTGAGATAATTCTGTAGTTCAATGTGATGTCTTTGTTATTTGATAAGGATTGTATGGGGCCAATTATATCCAAATCCCTCAAATAGCCTAAGCAGTCTGCAAAATGTACTAGAAGTAATCAATAGTGGACATAGTTAGACGTTATGATATATGGTTTTTCCAGACAATAAGGGGACTATAATTACTAACTACATTGTTAGAATTTTCTTTGCGAGTGGGCCATCTAAAGGCAATTGGAAGATGGTTATATCTGACCCCGCCCCTATTATCTATTTCCTGTTTGTCAAGGTTGTCTGCCCTCCCTATACAATACCAGCTGTGTCTGGAGACATTACAGCTCTTACTCTGTTGCCCTCGTAAAACCATGACTTTGGGACAAACTTCACCAGAGAACTGCCATCGACCCCATGTACCACAACACTGCAAGTTAAAGCTACAGTTGCTTAATTAATCCGACAAGCTGTGAACTGTCTCCTTGTGCTCACACCAGTAGTGTAGGCCTAAATGTCTCCTCAAAGGCAGTGGTGTTTGTTATACTTTGGGGGTATAATTCAATTACAAACTTATGTTGTTCAATGTGTGCTTCATGTCCATATTCTACTTCCCATTTAGTAGACTACTAAGACTACTAAATGGGAAGTATACAGCAGAATACTGTACAGAATACATTCAATATGGTTTACTGGTCAAACTTGTGGTATACCACAAGTTTGACCAGTAAACCATATTGAATGTATTTAATGAATGGTGGGCTGTCCTGGTTAGTGCAGTCGTTTGAGTGAAAATGTTGCACATTATAATGCTTTGTAAGTTTGCTAGTTTGCATTAACATATATGGACACAACATTATAGGGACTTTACTTTTCCAGATTGTGTAGGTCCACATCAATTGTGCATTTTACATAAACCACCAAATAACTTAATAATGAGGTTGGTCCATGCAAGTCTGGCCCACTGGTCTAGCTAGTAGCCACATATGGCAGCAATTTAGCAGTTATTTCAGGCTAACAAGACCATCCAATCTTCATTTTTTAAGTTACTTATTCTTAATAATTAATATGATGTGGTCTGTCTTTTCGATATGAGGTCTATTTTATTGCTTAATGATGTTCCTTTATGTTTGTCCCGTCATGCCCCTAAATAATGAATCTCTAATAATGCAAGTAGATGCACCTAACACAAATCTCAGAACGAATCACATTCAAACACAATGTACATCCAATGTGGTGTGTTGGAATGTCACATATCCGAATTTCATCAAATGTAAAATTACATTATTTTTATTTAGCTGTTTGTTAAACCCAATATTGTGTTTTTTAAAGTAAATAACGAGCAATATACCTACTAAGTTTGACTATCTTACCACCATAAAGGCTACTGGTATAGTGAAGTTGATTCTCGTAGCTTTTTGCCAAAGTAGTAGTCATATATTGCCCCCTCGTGGTCAAAATAGAATGTCACCTCTCCATTCTTCACAGCAAAACACGCACTTTTCACAGCAGATAAAATAGAATAGTATATGGAGCTTACGTCACATTCGGTGACGAGCTTCAAAACAAGCCGCTAATGGTGATTTCATGGAATAACTGTAGAGAAATCAGACATGACATTTGAGACATGGCATACAAAGCCGCACCTTCTTACGGACGACTGTCATTAAAGATGTGGCACGGCTGGGCACGCCACTCCTCGGCAGGTATAGATGACGTAATCTGTTCCGCGTTCACAACAGGCTGGAACATCCCGTCAACCTATCGTCACATTTCAAGAGCGAGATCGATGTGCAGTGCAATCACATAAAATAAATAAAAAGACAAAGAAAAAAAAGGTATGAACAACATATATACTAGACTGTTGTGTATATATATTTACTTGTTTTGTTATTGATAAAACAGCCCGATACATTGTCTAATTGGATACGTTAAAAATAGCACATAGCCCGCTAATACCAGAAAACATCATAAGGGGAACGAAACAGTCAGGAGACGTCAATCAAGATATTTCTGAAACGCCCACAGAGTCCTGTATATCTGAACAAGACTTATCCAGCCTTACCTGTGTGTCTGTGCATAGCCTATATTTTTTCAGCTCAAATCATTATTAACATGTCTGTCTGAATATATAACACCAGGCATCAGATAAGACCTACTATGTTGCTTTTGAAGTCTGTTTTTCCCAAAACAATTGAAACAAGTTCATTTTCATGACTCTCTGCCCTGCCAACAGGACAAGATACACCATTCAGTGACACATAGTGAATCATATCAACCCTTTGTTGTAGTGCTATCGACTCTAGACGATAAGAGTACAAATAGGCCAGCGTTGGACCTTGTTCTGTGTAAGTTTCACAGGTACAGGTGTAGTCTCTCAACTGGAAAGAAATATGGAATCCATTTCACAAACTACTACCAAAGCTGTCATATAGTAAGTGCTGGTGAATGAATATAAATTCTATAGAGGGACTCAAATTACAAAAGGAGAAATGTAATATGCTAGGGGGATTGTAATCATGCAGTTAATTTCAGCTATGAGAAAGCATTATCCTTATCGTATTGTTCCAATGACTACGAATACAGTACTTGATTGTACTTTAGCTCATACATTCCACAGTTCTAATCACTCTTAATGTACACAACATATGTTTGAAAAGTGTTTGTTTTATTTTTTTGCACTAAATATGCCTGAAAACATTTTCATGTCTGCATGCTATGAAACGTAAAAAAACATTTGCATGTTCTTTTATTTCAGGAAAACACATCTAGCATGACTGTTACCTGGAAACCTAGTCCGTGCCTCCTTGTATTAATACTGTGGGCAAAAGGAGGTCAGCATTGTTTCAAGTAATATGAACAACATGTTTGAATGCCACATTCATATTATCTATTCATAAGGCCCAGCTCTTCTTACAGGACATGTCGTTGTCAGTATGTCAGTTGGCCGTGTATATTAAGATTTGCCAAAAGCGGTAGATTTCCGTTAAAAATGACATAAAAGAACACCATTAATCAAAATTTCAAAATGGTTTTTCATTAACAAAAAAAAAAGAAGACTAAAGGCTAAAAACTGCAATTGCCATCTACAGTAACCTGTTTTACATTTATCAGTAATTCAGTATGTACATACAATGATCCAAGTAATTATAGAAACATTCATAAGAATTTAACCGGCAAGTATTTTGTCCTGGAAATGTGCTTTTATTAACAATGTAAAACTCCAGAACCTAAAGGATGGTTTTCAGACTTTTGAAACATAACAATGAAAAATTCCCCACAGTAGAACTATTAAAAACAAAATTAATTAGAATACCACACAAACACTGACTATCAAAGAACATGCCTCGTGTACGGTCACGGTAAAGTCGTGCTTTGTCATCTGTTTATTCTTCCAGGGTGCAGCGCTAATGCCAAACGCCATGCTTAGACGCACATGAGCTGTTCACATGAATGCCCTGTTTGAGTTCGAGTGGTTTGGAGAGCCAGTGCACGCCTAGGGCTAGAACTTCAGTTTAATTTCACCACGGCAATCAGTCTGGAAAGCCTAGAAATCATTTTGAATGTGTCCGGGCAGTAACTTGCCAATCAGCGTCGTATTAATTGTGATTGCTATACGGGCGTGGTTTAGGTTTGCCGACAGCGGAAACGACCAGATGGTTTATCCAGTCAACTGGGTGTAGAATTATTTTTTTAAAGTACCTGCCCTTTCAATTGTCGGCTCCCCAGATGTACTAACAATCTATCTGGCATGTCAGGTTAATCAAGGCCCACATACAAGCAAACATAAACCACTATACTACCATAGGGAATGGGTTGAGTTTGTGACTTTCTGAGTATAATCTATGACAGTGTTTCCCAACCCTGGTCCTCTGGGAACACTGTCCTGCATGTTTTAGATGTCTCCCTGCTCCAACACAGCTGATTCTAATGAATGGCTCCTAATCAGTCTTCTAACAAGCCATTCATTTGAATCAGCTGTGCTGGAGCAAGGCAACATCTAAAACATGCAGGGCAGTGTTCCCCAAGGACCAGGGTTGGGAAACACTGATCTATGACATAGGCTAATTAGAAAGTTTGTTTGACATAATATAAAATGATCATAACTATACCTTAAACAAAAAAAATTTATAAAATAAAAATGTAAAATATCCAGATGGCAGAAATCTTCAATTTGCATGACGCCACTGAGCCAAAAAGTACCCTTTACAAAAATATATGTCTTGTAATAGTAGAACCGGGTAGGACACCCAGAGTAAACATGCTCGACAAAAAGATAGTTGTCTTCTGTTGAGGCCCACCCACTAAAACTATTCACCTTTTGCTCCTGGACTAATGTGATCTTATTGACTCAGCCAATAGCCATATTGTCTAGAGGTTTGGGTTTATGCATTTCATACTGTATATATTTACATACTGTGTCCTTACAGTCACATAGAGATGCACAGATATGTGCATAGTGTAGTGTATGCTTATTTTTTTGGCTTGTATACAATCCTTTCACAACATCCACCTGGAAGATACAATACAGAATCATACAAAACCAATAAAACAGTTTGTGTAGGTGAACGTTTGCTAACTTCAAAACTTTAAATCAAAACAATATCCCTCCGCGGTGGCACCTCCACCAGCATTGAAATGCATTGTGAAGCAAAGCGTAATACGTTGTTGTTGGCGTTGTTCGCCACTGTGTTTGTGTTCCTATTTGCGGAGCCAGGGCTGTGTAGAAATGATTATCTTTTTTAACACAGAGAACGGTAATTTGACAATTAGCTTGCAATAGCTGACTATACCTTTTAATGTGATTAGCTGCACACCTTTCAATTGTGTAGTCAGTTATTGCAAGATAATGCACTTTATGTCAAATTCACCAAATGTCTCTTCGCATTTAGCTATCTTACCATTGTGTGTGTGCTGCAAAAACAATCTGGTACTTCTACACAGCCCTGGCTCCGTATATAGGAACATAACCAAAGTGGCGAACACCACTCGCAACAACAATGCTTGGCTTCGCAATGCGTTTCAATGTGTTGGGCAAAGCTTCTGAGGGTAGATTGTTTTGATTTGAGAATGACTAACCCAGCCTTTTACTTCACGCATTATGTGCTTTCCTTTGACCTCAGAGGTGTTTGGCCAGTTCCAGTTACAGCCAGAGAGTGCTGTGGCGCTACAAGGCTCCGATGTGCGTTTCAAAGCCACCGTGAAGGGAGACTGGCCGTTCATGACCTGGAGCATGGGAGGCTTCCTTGTCCTGACCGTCAACTCCGAGACGGGCTACACGTCGACCTCAAAGCGCTACACTGCTGCCAACTGCTCCAGCGGCGGCACAAGCTGTTGGGAGTTTATGATTTACGGCGTCAGCCGTAGCGACTCCGGGGCAGTCATCTGTGCAGTCCAGGGGCCTTATGTGACGAAGACAGCCCAGCTTGCTGTGCAAGGTAGGTCTGTTGGCAACTTAAGGTGTGACTGTACAGCCCTACTGTATGTTATGGGTTAATGCCTCTGCCAGGCTGGTGGCATTGGCAGCTGCCATTAGCCTGCAGGTGTTTGAAAGTTGGGACTGAGATATACTGTACATATATACAGCACACACACATTTATTTATATCCTTGCATTAAGTACAATTGTCAATAGCAAACACGTTGTTAAAAATATAGTCGTAGTATCAGGTGAATAGTCAGGGTAGCACCCAAACGCATGCCACCTGGGAGGATACAAAAGTTTTATTTAAAAGAAGTCACTGACTAGCAGGAACACACACAATCCTGATCCCGGGGGACCCCTGCGCTGCATGTTTTAGACGTCTTCCTGCTCAAACACACCTGATTCTAATGAACGGGTCGTTATCAGGCTTCTGCAGAGATTGATGTCAACCCATTTATTTAAGTAGAGTGTACTCTATAGTATAGTAGCCATTCATACATTTTTATATGTTAATAGTCTATATAAAAATGTATGGAATTATTAAATATGTGCACATATTTTGGCTAAAGAATATTCCTGATATAATACCATAAAGCTATATTACATTGTATTGCAAGTTTTGAGAAGCATTTCCTGGACCTGCCTTTAGAGAGCGCCAAAGCACACTCAAAACTCAATGTTAAAATGTGCATTGATCAGCCTCTGATGATGCCGTTTTTATTCACTAATGGGTGCACAGGTTTCTTGTTTACTAAATTCTTGTGTGGCAAATCTGGTGGCTAAAGCATTAACATGTAGTGGCAATGCTAGTCAACTCTATCCAAAACTTCTCATCCACATCCCATCACATTGTAGGCTATGACAATACACCATAATATTTTGGCATGTCTGACTGATCCCTGGCAATAGGATACAGTGGGAAGCAGCTGTGGTTGGCCTAGTTGTAGTAATATTTTTTTAAATGCAGATTTGTAATACAGTTGTTCAGATATTCTGCAATTACAATATGTTAGTATTTAGTGTTTTGAAATAAAGTTTAACAGTTGAGAGGGCTGCCACTCTTTTTGTGTCTGACCTTCATTCTTGGCAACCTTTCTTTTAAACTTTCACTTAATAATTTCTACTCCCTCCCATCCTTCCTCCACTCCACTCCTTACTTTTCAGAGGCGGGCACAGTGAAGGTGCTGGGTGGGAACCGATCAGTGACCCAGGGCGAGAGTGTGGAGGTCCAGTGCGTGATGTCTGCCTGGTTCCCGGCGCCCACGGTGAGCTGGATGCTGCAGGCCACGGCTGTCAACGCCAGCCTCTTCGAAACCACGGTGCAGGCGGACCAGTTGTGGTTCAATGCCACCAGCGTGCTGAACTTCCACGCAGCCACGGACACCACGGTGGAGTGCCGGGCGACCGTGGCGGCTCTAGAGAGTCCGCTGTTTAGCTCTGTTGACGTGGTGGTCGGTGAGTCGGTCAGATGGGTGTTAGTGTGAAGTTTGGTTCTGTTGTTTTGTGTACACGGGAGGGAGCAGGTGGTGTTGGGGTAAGGTCAGGTGTTCATGAGCCAGAAACAGCATTGACAAGGGAGGTATTTTGATTGACATGCACAATGATATTTATACTAGGAACTTTTTGGGAAATTCAATGATCAAGTCTGGCTATTTGCAGGTCTTATAAAAGATGTTAAATAAATATAGTTACTGCTTAAGAGAAACAGAAAGACAAGCCTTTGTAATTTAACTACTGCAATAGAATTGAATGTTTTTATACAACCGAATACGTAATCAATCTCTCCTTGCACATCTCCCATTTGTGTAGCGCGACACTTTCCCCTCGACCCTCCCATGAATGCATATGCATAAATAGGAAAGCGCAACTTGCGATTCTGTGTTCCTTTAGCAGGCAGAATAGCGTTTTAGCCATTTGCGCGCAGTTTGTACATACAATGCCATGCCTTTAGGTGAAAAGTGCAACGAAATTTCGCCTAAAATGGGCGCTAACACGTTGGTACATGAGGCCCTTTATGTCTTGAATTACACTTGTTGTGGAAACATGTTTCTGCACACAGTAATGTGAAGCTTGACCTGCCCTGTTTTTCTGCCCCCACAGTTCCTAAACCCACTGACTGGACTGTATTGATAGCTGTGGTGGTGTCCATTGGAGGCCTTGCTCTGTTAATCCTGCTTATCCTCGGCATTATCTTCTGCTGCAAACGCAGGAAGGAAAAAGGTGAGCCAAGCTTCTTACTGCAGGAGTTTAATCTGATGGAATAAACTGAAGATTGGCCTGTAAAAGGTCCAAATAAATGTTTTATCTAAAATAACAAACAGAATGCTTCTAAATTGAATCCTTTTGGAAAATGTAATTAACATTCACAATATCACATTTTAATTTCATGCTCAATGTTCAAATGTTTGTATTTTATAAAATGCGTACAATTTCAAACTTAAAGTTTACGTTTCCAATAATCACAAGCGTTGATGGAAAGGAATCTACAGTTCTCTTCTAAAATGGTGTGATAGTGTTATTGCGACATTTTATGATGCTGTAACATGTTTGGGGGCTGAGTGTAGAGGCAGATCAACAAACAAACAATGACCAACTGTGCACCCAACCCAAAACCAGAACTGTGTCAGGATCTGCTGACACCACCAGATTCAATATTGATTGCCTTGACCATCAGTGTACCAGTAAATATCGACTTTTGTTCATTTATGTGATTGGGTCTGATATGAACATCTGCCCTAGATCAGGACCTATGGACAGCCAGGCTCACTTAAGGGTGAAAGCTTCAGGCTTATATTATCCATACCTCCAACACCTCTGTCCATCAAATATCCACTTCATGACTTATCCTTTGCTCAGTTTCTTGAGTTTAGGGCAAGCATTGAGGAAGTGGAATGGCGCCTAGATCACTTTGGATGAGCTGTTGCGGGTTTGTTGAATTAGTCCTGCTTGTCCTGTAGGTGTGTATGACCTTGGATCAGGCACATCAGCTTTGCCGAGCCGGTAGTCTCAGGTCCAAGGATCACTTTGTATTTATACTGCTCGTTCAGGTGCCGGTGAATCTCTTAACAGGTTCATTGAGATCCATCTTGAGTAATCATTTCAGTGAGTGAGGTGTGTCAGGTTTGTGTGTGTGATTGAGGTTCATCAGCAGAGCATGGTACAGTTGGAGCAGTCTCTGCAAGCAGGACCGTGGCGGCCCCATGTCTCTGGGCGGCAGTCCAATGATCTGACCTGGACACGCAAGCTTCACACTCGCCGTTTAACGGAACACGACAACGATTAACAGAACGTGACAGACAACTTCACAGACGTACACGCAAACTTTGACCAACAGTGAACCAACCCCAAATCTCAACAAATACACGACACACACACACACTTGACGCAGGTCCCGATGTTACAGTAGCCCTGCCCACCCAAGGTGTGTCTCCAGGCAATGCCTCTCGTCGATGTGAAGACTCACCCCAAGGCAGGACCTCTAGACAGTCAGGCAGGGGGTCAATGGCCATGTCAAAAAGCCTTTGGCAGCCGTGCCAATCTTGCGCAGTGGAGATGAGACCTCAGGGCAGGCATTTGGCAATGGGAACCCTCTAGAAACTGGGCAGGCACTGCAGCCAGCACCGAATGGCAAGACCCCTCCAGAGGTCAGACGTGCGGCCAGCTGGCAATCAGACTTGGCACCATTGGACCCTGGGTCCGATTTCAGTGGTGCCCCAGATTCTGGAACGGCCTCCAGCCTTATCACCTTGATGAGGAGCGGGGGCAGCCCCTCAACGCTAGACGGAGGTGGTGACTGCTGCTGAGGTAGAACAATCAGCTAGGTGGATCTCTGGCTACATCATGTTAAAAACTCGGGAGCTGGACCTAGCGAGCTACTGGACGGATATACTGTAGATCTCATCTTTTAAACGGCTGCAGTCCAGACACGTCCGCGTACGTATGTGTTACCTTTAAAAACTGGCCAGGAAGCTTGTGGGAGTTGGCGTCTAATGCATGCGTGCACACATTTAAAGACGATACTCCATTGTCTGTCCAATCTTCACAGTAAAATACCTGAAATAATACACACCAAAGGAATGATGTTTTATACAAATGCACATAAGTTGGTGGCACAGAAGGGTTGGGGTGCCACACTCCTTGATTGATTCTCTACTATCAGGATCCCAAACCGACGACGAATCTCAGCCAGAAGTCTTTCCGGTCCAGGGTGAAAGATTGACTCATCCAAGTTCTGAATGAATAATGTATTTATTGTTTGCGATCTAAAACAGTTGGGTGCATAGAATCCGGTGTTAGCGGCTCAGCCCTATGGAGTCTCTCTCCAACTCTAATGAGTTCTGACTCCTGACTCTGTCTTTGTCATTAGTATATACCTGGATTATGGAGTTTTATTATCTACATCTTGTGGCACCACTGCTAAAATGCCTATCTTCTCAAGCTTCTGGATCTCCTGGAAGTATACATTAGAGTCTTTGGCAGGTTTCTGCTTTGTGCTTCAGAGACATGGCAACACCATTGGTCTGGTTTATCGGCTTGGGAGAGTCGTGATTGTAGAGGGCTGCAGCTCTGCCTGCTATGCGCTTCACCTGGAATTTCATCTGTAGCCAGCACCCCAAGTCAGGTAGAGTGTAGGTTTGGCTTATGACCTGTCCAAAGCATGCATCGGTTCTGACCGTGTTCCAAAAATCCATCACGTTACCTGGGGGGCATCTTGCTTAATAATTGGTCGACATGAGGTCCACATTCATAACTATTCTGTCCTTCTAAGGTCCTAAGCATGCCTACTAGCGTTTGGATAGACAGGGTGAAGGCATCAGATGCTTCTGAGTCACTTTGACCTCGAGTGCTGGAACGGCCTCCAGCCTTATCGCCTCGATGTGGAGTGGCGCTGGGAGGCGGCTGCAGACCCTGGGCATTGACTGACCACCCCAGGGCGTTGGATGATCACCCCTGGGCTCAGAGCAGAGCATGCTACAGCAGCAGTAGCCTCTTCTTCACGCAGGACCATCTGACATGGACTTCAAAGCAAAAACACTTGCGAGCTTCACACTTGGCGTTTTAACAGAACACAGAAGAAGAAATTGCCACGGCTCCAGACTTTGGAATACAATTTCTTGGAATAAGTTCTACAGTTTTTAATTAAACGGTTAATTGTTATTTTTTTCTGGCTGCATTATTCTTTTTGTGAAATATTTAGATATGTTTAGAGGGTCATGCTCTTGAATATGTGCTCCTTAAAACAGCATAATTAATAATGTTCCATTCTGTGGTGTACTGTATTTCAGAGTCCCACCACCAGGATGAACTGAGGTAGGGTGTAGCATCTAAAAAAATAAAAATGAATGAATAATGTCATTTATTTTTGTAATTATGCTTGCCTGTCACTCATACAAAACTCTTCATGTTGCAGGGGAGCCCAGCGCCAGATAGGTGATGTTTATGCAGTGACTCATAGTCAAACAAGTAAGCACAGGCCAACACAAGTGGATGATGAAAACAAAACAGTGAAATCATCAGTAAGTCCTGACCTAGTAATACATGGTAATGAAGTCACTGTCTCCTACTCAGGCGTGGCCCCTAGTGCATACAATGACAGTGGCTTTATCCTGGGAAGTGGCTCTACCGCTTCAGAGGTAAATTATAGGTTCTACGTTGTATTTAATTGTTTATTAAACAATGCATGCTACTTTTAATGTGTCTGCATAGCTGGGTGCCATTTCTGTTTTATCCAAGTTGCTGCTGTTTTATTTCCAGGTATAAAGCCTATTTCAAGTGTTCAATTGACTTTTCCCAAGCCCCGCCCATTTAACTTGTCTTACCTAGTTACTGTATCTAGGTAGGACACCACGCCATAGAAAGCTATTACAGAAAAACAGAGTTGAAGGAAGGTTCTGTCAGATTTAAAAATGCTCAATTGTTATTGGAGGATGTGCAAAAAGGGGTGGGGCTTGGCTAAGTCATTTTAATGTGATTCTGCAAAAACATGGCTTCAATACTAGAAGCAGAAGAGAGCAATCATCTTTGTACACAAGTATACTTAACAATAACTGTAAAAATGTAACTGGTGAGCATTAAGCATTATATGCATACATGTATTGCCTTAACTTTGTGCCTATGAATAATGTTATATTATGTTAAAAAAAATGTCACTTCATATTTATTATTGCCTTTGAGTCAAATGTGGTCTATTGATTGGGATATTAAAAATAAATCAAAAGCAGAACAGCAGTGATATGTGGAAAACATATACACCACTGCACAAAAATATGATAAATTATAAATAAATATAACAAATTCATGTACAAATACATAGGCTATTTTATATGTAGCCTAAATAAAAAAAAAGACTTAATTATTTTAATTCAAATTAAAATGTAGTAAAAACAGAAATTGCTGGAGTTGTCTCATATGATGTAGACTTATATCACAGCTGTAGGCTAGCCTTGGCCTACTATGGGCCTACATGTAATTTTAATTTTACGTTTTAAATCTAGATTCTTGGTGTGAAGAGCCCAGTCCAGACCGGCCACACCGAAGTCTACGGTCCCGTATACAAGAATCACAGACATGCCACCATTGTGTAAAGACAGGATGCCTTAGATCAGCGGGGGAACTGTTCTTTAGCGACAGTTGCTTTAAATGCACTCACAACTTGACCTCGCAACGTCGCTGCATGATGTGCCATGATGAAGACACTTCTTCAAACAGCCAGAAGGAGGCGCCCGCTACCTTCATAAACTCTGAGCTTCAATCAGTTGTAATCGTGTGGATGGTATAGAGAGAAATAAGAAAGCACTTATGAAAAGTATATTGACGTGTATAGTCTACGTCATAATAGGACATGGTGTTCTGTCTAATTATACAATAGGCTACTGTTTTAAGTAGGACTCAATCATCTGTAAAACTGGTATGCTGCATTTAATTATTTATTTTAATTAGTCGTTTTAAATATATATATATATTTTTAATACAAATGTATTGATAATAAAATATGTATCTTTTTTTTACATCTGATCATTTTACATTAGCAAAAATGACCAGTCGCATCTAATCATCCACATATGAAACACCAAAACTTCACACTGACGCGCAGACTGGCAGGTTCGGAGGAGGCGAGCAAAGCTAACGTATAATTATTGGCCTTCAGTTCGTGGCCTGAACTTCTTTCCACCTTACAAAACACCTCAAAAGGCACACATTTAACTAGCCTATACAGGGTCTGGACAACTCCCAACACCAACAATGGTGCCGTTGTAAGTCCCATATTTCACATTAAAAATAGGTATAGGCTACAGAGCCATAATGTAAACGATTGGCTATAGAACATGCAATGCGCTCCTTTAGTGGATGATGTGGAGTCACTAGGTCCATTATCTACTGCTGATAGATATGGACGGATGCATTTCTTAAATGAAATGCTAAAGCTATAAGCACTTGTCAACAACCCCCCTCCCCCAATATAATTAAAATTAAAATACGCAGGTGTAAGTCGATCATATCGATATCTTTCATATTGCAATAACGTTAATAACGTTACCTAAAGACATAAATGTATAGCCTGCCCAGCCGTAAAAATGTGAAAAATATAAACAAGTGCACAACATATCCGCAATAATAACAATGCACATTATATTCCTACCTTTAGAAATTTGTCTTGTTAGTTCTGGCAGATAAATCCTTATGAGGCTGATAAAAATCCAATTTGCGTAGAAAATCTATATAATCTGAGACATGTTAATTAAATATGTTTGGCCCATTGTGGATCTCAGTCTATTTTGATCTATTCCCATGTTGAAAAACAAGCTCCCCACATGGCATCGGTAACAGGCGGGAATAGATTGAGTGCTGTAGAACATCGGAAACATGGAAGGTAATTTTCGTCCTCTTATAATTTGCAACATTGAGGTCTCCTTTTTTAAAATAAATTCTCCGAAGTATCCAATTTCGTCCACATCTTCTCTCCAGATCACCTGGATATTTCTTAGATTTTCAGCAACTCCTGAAATAGTCTATAGAATAGGCATTGTTAAAAATATATGAATATATTTGATACCTTCGATTCAGATCAGAGACAAGTTTTTATGACGGCGATAACTTGTTTGGCCTGATTGCTTGTTTTTTCCAAGTGAATTCTGAATTATAATTCTGGCACCCGCTTTTCTCTCTAGCGCGTGCGCTAACATCTAGAAATCTAAAAGACAAAGTATATCCTGTGGTTGTCAACAGGCCTAAAGGCTCTAAACCTATTGTCAGACGATGTTGATTTCGAAGAACATTTGTATAGTCTGTATACATTTTTTTAAATCTTCTGTCTCAAGGCAGCAACAAGTCACTGTGCGCACTCAACCAGACTGGGTTGGCGCACTGCACGTCCGGGCGCTACGGGCCACTCGCAATAACGGGCATGTTTGCTGGACTGTTTGGTCGAAATTAATGTGTATACTTTGCCATTTTTATCCGAGTTATTATCTCTGTGAGGGCTTGCTCTCCTATTAGTTCAGTATTCTAAAGATGTTGATGATGATGAGAGGTTGATGAGAGGCGCCCTTGTTTCCAGCGTTTCTTTGCGCTTTCAATCATGAAAACTTCGATAAATTCCAACACAATTTCTCATTGTCAGATTGTTAAAAAAAAATCACCACCGTCGCACCCTATAACATCGGTCCAAAATTCACATTCACTGTCAAATATAAATATAGATGCTTCTCTCTCCCAAAATATGCGCTCAGCATCAGCGCATGCAACGTACAACTTTAGAAACCTCCTTCCAGCGGCTCTCCGATTCTTCGTGATCAGACAAGTTTCACAAGTTCCACAAGTGCCGGTTCCTTTAAAAACAGGTTTTGCCAAAGTATGCTATGATTTGGTGTTTGAGTTGTCTTCTGATGCAGTCACATCCGAGTCCTTGTTCTGACAAATGCCAGGTCGCATTATAATAAATCCAGTACGTCCTCATTGCTCATCAATTTGATCCCAGCAAGCAGGCTCCGAGCTATAGGTGACGTTAGCGGCATCAGCAGCCGAGGCCGGGTCCATGTGAAGTTGGTGGTCAGTATACAGTATATCAATCAGTATACAGTAATCCATGTTGCCGATTTGATCCCTGCCAGCTCTCCTGCATGCTGTTTGGGTCTGTTTTGTTCCCCACAGATGAAGATGCATCGGTAATCTTGAAATATCCTCAATTTAGCATTACAATAAAAAACCTATAGCTTGCTCTAGTGTTAGTATAGTGAAGTGTTGCTTCAGACGTTGTGCTTGCTTGTGATCCGCTATGGTGGGCTACATTATTCCCGATAATTTTACCGCTATAACTCTCAGTGACATATCAAAACCAAATTGAGTGAACCTGGCCACACCTACCCAATACACCACCCAATAACATTTCTTACTTTAAAAAAAGTGTTTCATAAAAGTTTATGGGCCAATAAGGATCAAGTTATATTTCTCTCAGAATTGAATTAACATTTAACTATTAATTACATGAGTCGTCTCCTTCCGCGGCCCTATTGGATGCAATACACCGCCTGCATTAATCTGCGCCAGCGCATAATTAGGCCTTAATGTGATTTTCATATGTATTTAAGCATTAAATCTTCATAAATATAAAATTAAGAACATAATGTTAGCATATTGTTTTATGGTAGACCTCTTAAACCACCACACAATTTCACTGTTTTTAATAGGCTTGCATTCAAATCTGGATTTCTTTTGCCATAAAGTCTCAATTTTAGGCTACTTTACATGAGATAAATTCGCTTTAGTAACCAGATAGTTAGAATTATTTTCTATAAGACTTGAAAATGTATGAACAACCAGCCCTGGACCATTTGTCAGACATGTATGATTAAACATCATATATGTCTGTAACTTGTGTGTTTTCTTCCTGTGTGATAGGATATTATAATTAATATATAATATCTTTCAATTCTGCTAATAAACTTATTTTGATAGCTGAATATGAATCTTTCGTGTTTTAGTGTGACATTTAATGTCAGACATGATTTATTGTATTTTAGTTAAGGAATTTAAATTCCAATGGGTCTATACGTTTGGTATTCCATGCTAGCACTACTAAAATATTAGAAGGCTGTTTTAGATAATTTATTGTGTAGCCAATTTGATGTCTTTGTCTGTCTATTCTTTCACTCACATTTTACTTATTCGTTGCTTTATTATTCTATAGTTCTGTTTATTGCAAAATGTTATTGGTGTTATATTAATTGTATTATTTTTTCATTTATTTCTGTTTGTTGTTTGACTATTGGCCTATAAAACAGCTAAAGTTCATATACTTGAATGAGAATTTGAAAGGTTTTCCCGATATACACATCAGCCTTCAGTCAAAAACAATTTAGAGTGCTGCTTGGCTGTATAAAATATATAATAATATGTTATATTTTATTATATTAGGCTACTTTTCCCTGAAAAGGGCTGACATTTTTGTCAGCCCTATATTTCAGGCCTATATTAACTTCTTGAGTGCCTCATATTTTTAACACTATGATGGGATAGCATGATGACAGCTTGACATGGGATGTTTCTCACAGCATGAAAACCATTCATAATTTACTTGACTGTGTTTCAAGCACGGCCGTGTTAGCTTCAACACTCAGATGTGGTGGTGGCCTCTTAGCTCTAACCGGTCTCTACCCGTCTGTCTGAAAGAACATATTTGTTCAACGAGTGTAATGCACTGTTAATATTAACGAAATACAAAAGTCACATGGGGCAAAACCCAACAAAGTCTAACCAAGCATTAAGGTTCTAACTACACCAATGATATCTGAAACGCAACTCAGGTTGGTTTCATCAAACTATAACACCAGTTACAGTATATATGAAAGAACGTTATTAATAGGCAACAGAGTACATTTCAACTAAAGATGAGAGCAATCTGTTGCTGCCGGCTGCTGGTCGGGCAGGGTATGACACCCTCACACTTTTGGACAACTTTTTCCAAACATAAATGGTGCTGAAATTTTTGGTGTAGCACCATTGCGGTTCTGGGTAGCTATATTGACTTTCAACAGCATGTGTGCCATTTCTAGCTATATTTGTATGCCGTGTTTTCATATACTGTGTAGATACATTTTACCGAATATGATTATCCCACATGTTGGTTTGGGGGGAAGGCATAATGAAAGCTGAAAACATAACACTATAGTGATAATATTGAATAGAGCTGCGCTAATCACAAATTAAAAGGCTTCACTATTATAACTCCACTGTAAGCACTTTTACTATAACATAATGAACGTCCAGCAAACTATTCTCCCATAGTAAAGTTGAATCATTGGATTGGCTCTATGCAGGATTGGGATGTGTGGCTATATCTGGCTGTTGGCCAGTCCAACAGAGACACATAAGGTATTGTTGTGCAAGCTGAATTATATCGCTTGATACTTGTACATGTTATTTATGTGACTGTACATGATGCAAGCATTTGACAACTACACCCAATGAGGTAATGTCTGAAGAGGAAAATGTTTCCAGATAAAGGAGAAAACCTTGGTGTTGACAGGTTTTGTTGAGGCTGAGTTTTAGAATATGGCTAGATGAGAACCAGCTTGTTTAGAGAAAGTGGTCAACAGCAGAGAGCCCTTGGCTCTTTACAGAAACCTAATGGTGTTTTTCCACTTGTCACAATGCATCATGATTTACAGTGAACTCAGATTAGTAACACTGCAGTGTGCACAACAATAAAGGGAAACTCAGGAGGAGACTAAATAAAGACTACACTGGGTAATAATTGTTTGGATGTTGCATCATACATTGCCAGTAGGTCAATAGAATAATACTTGTCTTCACAGTAATGCTGTATTCATTGCAGTAACATTGGGCACTCAAGCTCGTAATTATTCAAACAAAGCCACTCTCTACTTAGAGTTTCAGTATCCAGTGTATTCGATGTTGATATTTAAGAGAGTCTGACTGTAAGCTCCTTATTTCTGATGATTTCTTTCTTTGCAGTGCCACTACTACCCATTAGTCAAAGTGTCTAGTAGGCCGGCCACACTCAAATCACAGAGTGGCCATATCATTTTCATACTTAGCTATGAGAACACTATTTTAATCATTACAGAGGCTTGATATGCAGGTAAAGTGAATCATCATTCACCGGACAGAACTGGAGCTCATTCCAATTAAACACCTGAGCTTCATAAGTGGGAATACAAATATCAGCATTTTCACCTTTTCCAAGTGCTTATGTAGCAGTGCCTTCTGCGTTGTAAAAATACTGCACATGGGCCAACACAGGATCACCATACTCGTCTCGAGTCCGTAATTACACAACTCAGTCAGCAGAGGGCTCCCTATTCCAGTAATGTACACACTTAAGAACAGCAAGTGAAATAACTACAGGCATACTCTGTTATTCATATAATTGTCGCATTTTGGTGCGTGCGTTGTTTGGTAATCTGACTTGGTGGTTTGTTACATACAACCACCTGGAGAACCTTCCTGTCAAACTGTTTGAGAAGGGCAGCCACTTACTGAGGCGATGGGTGACGCATCCCCTTCAATATTGTAAACAGTTGCGTTTGTCCCAACCAAAATCTATCCCACGGGGGAGAGGGTGAATGTGCCTTTTATTGTCACATACACATACATGTAAAGAAATTCATTGTTTGCATTTTACCCATCTCTCACAGGAGCAGTGGACATTGGACGGGGACCAACTCCAGATTGGAGCCAGTGTCACTGGGCAGATGGTTTCTTTTTCTGTTTCCCTTGTCCGTTACTTGCCTCGTGTTGATAGTCAATTGGCATCACCTGGCCATCGTCTTTGGCCTGTATTGTGTTTGGTTATGGCGCAATCCATTGTACTCGGAACTCAGAAAAAATGACCTCCGACAAGGAAACATGCAAGTTGGAAACTCAGGCAAGATTTCTTAAACCAGAGTTGGCCGATATAAACACATGACGTTACAACAATGTGGCGTATGAGCACACCGTTGGCAATGAGCAAAAACATAAAATATTCCTATTTATATAGCGTTTGTGTTCTATCCATCCATCTTCTTCCGCTTATCCGGAGTTGGGTCGCGGGGGCAGCAGCTTCAGCAAGGGACCCCAAACTTCCCTTTCCCGAGCAACATCATCAAGCTCTGACTGGG